>CACRXK020001180.1:0-51131 GCA_902702795.2 Paramuricea clavata | reverse complement strand
GGGGGGGGGGGGGAGGTGTATGTGAATTTGCCGAGTTATCAAGGCAAATTTTGGCGAGTACCCCCACACACATGCATCTTTAGCGCCAGCCCTGGTGTAATTCTTTACCTGTTGTTCTTCTGGGGTGACGACCTCTTGACGTTTTGCAAGCTCAGCCAACATCATCTGATGATCAACCTTCATCACATTCACTTCATATTCCGATCGAGTTTTCGAGTCATCCAATGTCGAGATATCATCCTCAGCCGTGCTGGCTCCTTCGTGGATCTCTGTTTGTACATCTATCAACGACTGCACGACAAATTTGAGCGAAGTGTACGCTTCTGTTATCATATCAACCTTCTGATCATGAGTCAAAGACGACACAACAATAGCATTAAAGCAAAATACCAACGATGCAAATAAAACAAAACTAGCAGTCATTTTGTGTCTTTTGTAATGCGCAGTTCCGTCCACTAAGAGCTCTCAGTTCAAATGTTTAGAATTTATTGCGCGTCCAAGTACTAAAAAAATACAAAACTTAAAAAAAAACCCTAAAATTTCTTCAACCTGTTAAACTTATTGTGCGTTTAAGATGAAGTCTTACTCATATTCAGAAACACTGTAGTTTTTAAACACTAATTAAACGCTTCGATAAATCACTATACATGCACAGTTAAAAACGTTTTCGATTTTGCTACTCTATAAAAATCCGACAAATACACAGTGAAGATTTTAATACTTTTGCCATTCTAAGGAGTCGGCAAAGTTGGACGTTTGTGGTTGTAATTTTGTAAACTCAGTCAGAGATTAAGACATTACGGTACGGTATTTTATTCTAAAGTGAAAGGTACCAGTTAAAAATATTTCGTCCAAAAAAAAATGTCACAAGAAAGAAAAAACCTCTGAAAACAATGAAATCCTTTACCAGCAGAATTTAATGAAACAACAGGAAGTTATAAAAATCGAACAAGGGAACTTTTAGTAAGACTTCAGATCACTAATGGATATGGACGTTACATATTTTATTTGTTAAAGGAATATAATGGCGGTATTGACAGTTTTCGGAACTATGAAACACATTTAATTATAAGTAAATTAATAGTCCATAAAACTATAGCTACATTACACTCCTAGAACGAAATTTTTATCGTGTGCATTTAGTCCGTATCTAGATGCAAGATATAAATTTTTAAGTCGAAAAAAAGCAACATGTATTAAGAACTCTTGGAGCGAAAAACTGGTTCTTTAATTATCTAGAAGTGAAGATGAATAGCACCACCGTCTTTACTATACCAGAATTCACACAGCGTGTAAGATGCTTGTTTATTAATGGACAGGTTATTTATTTATGCTTTTCAACAGCTACAAAGGCACAAAAATACTTTTTCACTTAGTAGCTTTCAGTCGTGACAGCAAGATGCAGGCGAACAACGTTTTGTTCGCGTTAGTGCTGGCTGTGATCTTTGCTAACATTTGTGCAACGAAACATCACAAATCCACGGGTCAACACTCTCGGGTAAAGAAACTATTTTAATCTTTATTAAATACCACTGTTCTATATTTGCTAGCTCTCAATCGGTTAAACCTGACGTTTGTTCGTTGACTGACAACTGACAAACGATGGAACTGTCATTTGGAAATGATATCTTACAAAATATCTTAACTGATAGCTGACAAACGATAAAACAGCAATTTGAAACTGACATCTTATAAAATATATTTTTGATAAATAATACTAATTTGCTTGAATTTAGGTGACGCCTGACATGTAAAGACAAATTGCATGAGAGTTGATAAGCGAGAGTTTACGTGAGAGTTTTCCTGAGTTTTCACTGTTCGATGAGAATAAGAGTTGAGAATAAGAGTTGCATGAGATGAGAATAAGAGTTGCATGAGAGTTGACAAGCGAGTGTTTACATACGTGAGAGTTTTCCTGAATTTTCATTGTTTGATGAAATGAGAATAAGAGTTGCATGAGAGTTGACAAGCGAGAGTTTACATACGTGAGAGTTTTCCTCCTCTAACGTCAGGGGCGTATAGCCAGCCCCAAACGAGTGGGGGATGGGTGGGCCTAATCGTCCGACCCTGTGGGGACATGGTCCCCCGGAAAAGCTGCGAAGTTTATCACTGCTTTCCAACATTTTAAGATACACAACCACGAAGATGATTTGGAAAGCAAACACGAACACCGGGAAAAACGCTCTTCACATCATCATGGAAACCCTCACGTGGTGAAGAGGCAGGGTGGAGAATCAAGCACGACTACGACAACGACAGAATCACAAGGTACAACGACAGGGACTACAACGACAGGGTCACAAGGTACAACAGGATCACAAGGTACAACGACAGGATCAGAAGACTCAACAGACACTCCAAGGTAAGTGAACAATGTATATCTTCTATCAGTTGCTTTGAGTAAGCAGTAAGCAGTAAGCACTATGACGCAGCAGTGATCAGACTTGATCAGACAGCAGTGATGTTAATTCTAGACTAACTTCCCAGCGAAGAGCCTTCGCTTGTACTTTTCAGCTAGTGGAATTCCTCGCAATCCAAAGCTTTCTGGTGTTGTATTCTTCATTTGGTAGTCTTGTATTTGAAGGCAAATAAATAGAATTGAGAGATGTACTTTAACTTTCTTGCTCTAGAAATGTCAAACATTTCCAAGGTTGACCACTATCTGTTGCACGATAACATTTCACTTTTCAATCCCATTTATTTTTCACCAAATACAAGACTACTACGTACAATGAAAACAACGACAATCTCAGTCTGGTAATTACATGGAACGCCTGAAATTTATCCTTGTTACTGAAGCGAGTACAGGCTATAACAAGGATATATATCGACATTTTTTGGGAGTGTGCATCTCGCAGTTGAAGGGTTTCTGTAGATGGAATTTCAAGCAGATGATTATGTATAATTCTAAAATTAAACGAGACTTACCTGTAAGTTGAAGTTTGATTGGGATTCTACTAGTCATCAGTCAGGAACGAAGGAGTCACATGAGAAGCGCGTGCGTGCTTCGCTGATCAGTTTTTAAAGTGAACGGTTGCAGGAATGAGGAACGAAGAGTCACGGGAGGGAAGGGCCTGGTACAGAGTACCTGGGCATGTGACTCCGTAGTGACGTGACTGATGACGTAGTATAATTTTAGATCTAACCTGAAGCACTTGTGACAAATGCAACTATGGGCTCCCTAACAGGAATTGAACCTGCAGCCCTGCGATGCCGGTGCCGCTCTCTATCACGCGTAAAATTGAGAAAATCAACAACTTGTTCCAGGTTGACATCAACAGGCGTGAACAAGGTTGTGCGGCCCACTATGAACAGTATTGTCAACATGTTGTTACAGCATTGTTCAACTGTAACAACTTGGAACAACATGGTTGACAACTTGGAACAACATGGTTGACAACTTGGAACAACATGGTTGACAACTTGGAACAACATGGTTGACAACTTGGAACAACATGGTTGACAATTTGTTCATAGTTGGCCGCACAACATTGTTCCCGCCTGTCGATATCAACTTGGAACAACCTGTGCGTTTTTAGCCGTGGTAACAGAGTTACGGCGTCCTGTTGTCGAGCTCTAACCACAAGTTCCTGCCAGAGGGTTTAGAGTTGCATTTTACTGGTTAGGTCTGAAATTATATATAATGTTCCGCTCGGAACGTCCATCTCCCCAAACGCTTCAACCATAACCGGTATATCCATACTTTGCGTAGTGCCCCAGACCAACCCGCTCCATCTTTATCAATACCTGACCTTCATCTTGATGTCGGGAAAGTGAAGATTCAGAGTCAGACAGAATCCTGCAATGGCGTTCTTCTGGAACCAACGTTTGTATTGACCAGCGCATCTTGTGTTTACCCCAACCATACTGCTGAACCACACGAGAACATCACTTTCGACATGGGAACAGAATCTAAACCAGTCAAAAAGGTATATTTGTTGAGGTTCTTCATTAATTTATCGTTTAGTGTTAGTTTTTCTTTTTTCCAAAATGTTTAGTGTTGAAGGAACTAAAATTTGGTTAATGTTAGAGAAAACGTTAGATTTTACTGTTGAGCTACTAAATTTGAAACAAACTGGAAAAATTTACATACGGTTCCAAATTTCACCAATCTCGTGTGAACATGTACAGACCGAATAACTCGGATCAACAAGGCGTGATCCTCACTGGACCTCTAGGACGAACAGTTTAGAACTGATAGAGCTATTCAGTATAAATAAAGTTAGTTTAGTTTAGGTTTCCTCCTGTAGTAACACTGGATCAATAAGAGATGATCCTTACTGGACCTCTAGGAAGAACAGTTTAGAACTGATAGAACTATCCAGTATAAATAAAGTTAGTTTAGTTTAGGTTGCGTCCGGTAGCAACGCTGGAACAATAAGAGATGGCTCCCACTGTTTAAAAAAGTTTATATATCTGATAAAGTTTCCAATATAAATAAAGTTTAATTTCAGTGAGTGGTCCTCATTGACAGCTGAACGGGCTTCGTATAACGGGTCTGAGGTAAAATCTATATTTGCAGGTATTCCGTAATCCGTACTGGCATCTCACAGGCGAGCGGAAGGAGAATTTCGCCTTACTTCAACTCCAACAACCGATGGCTCATCAAAATCAGAAATATTTATCATCCATGGCGTGGAGTTCCTACGCTCTTGAGGACCTGGGTGATAGTTATGTAGGCGACCCAGACCCCTCAAGTTGTAACACGGCTTCAAACCCCGCTCGTCGTGGTGAGGTGATACGTCACGTGAGTGATCAGCTCATCACGTTGTCCTGTTCAAATAAGGTACGGTTACCAAGTGTTTCAGAAGTTTCAACCTTTCTTAATTCTATCCAGTTGATATTTTTATTCCATTCCATTTATTCCACTTTATTTCATTCTATTCCACTCTTTTTTGTACCATTCCACTTCATTCAACAGACCGTTTATTCACTTTTCACCCAATGGCCTCGTTTTCATGTCAAATACTTACTCATGTTTTGTGCGTAGTAGGGTTGAAAATTACTTTGTTATTGAGCCTACGAACAGCCAGAAACAAATTCGCCCAGGAAAACATGGGAATATAATGTTTATCTGCCCCTGACATGCTAAAATAAGTGAACATTGAAACGAGGTATAAAACGAGGGTAAAAGAGAATAATCGGTCAGGTCTATCTCATTCTATTTCATTTAGGGTACTTTTGCTGCAGGTAGTCCCATATTCCGCCTGGTCGATAACGCGCCTGTCATCTATGGCGTGTACCTTGGTCACTGTACCACGGGCTCGCTGGATCGTGCTATCAGTGGATCTTGCGGGGCACGCATCTCGAAACAGGTGTTCCTAGATTTTTGCCAACAAGCTGCGAAGGAAAATGTCGAGTTGACGGCATGTGATTCAGAACTTCTTGACCGAAGTAAGTAGACATACATCTTCCCTGGTGTAGTCAGGGTGTGACGGGTCAAAATTGCTAAAACGCTATAACTTTATACTGGCTAAATCTATCACTTTCAGACTGTTCTCCTTAGATATCCAATGATAACATGCTTTACTGGTCTACTATTACCGCATGCGGAAACCGGAGTACCAGGTGATGTAAGGATCATCTCTTGTTGATCCAGTGAAAACCTGCCGTGTTGAGTAGAGTCAAACGAAGAAGAGGTGAAATTACAATCAGACAACTGCATTATTGCAGGAATGGGACCTCAGTCACAGAAATGAAAGACACATCCATGCACGAGGCTTAAACCTTACTACTTTTTCTTTCAACAGCAAACGTCAACTTCCCCACGACTGTGTTTTCACGAGAAACATACGACGCCATGACTGAACGAAATCACAACCCTAAAGCCGTCCTACTCGCCTACCACAGCTCCGGTAAGGATGATGTTAAAATATTCATAAAATAAAACCCTGTCTCATACCAGACCATTTTATTCTATAAAACTGTCCCCCAATGATGTCCAAATCATTTCGTGCACACTTACACACGTAAAAATCTCACAACTTGTCAACAAGAAGTGTTCGCAACAGACTTGTAGCAAGCTTGTCAACAAGTTGTAACAATGCTGTTATTTTATCAAGTTGCTACAAGGTTGTCACTCACAACTTGTCAACAAGATGTGTTCGCAACATGCTTGTAGCAAGCTTGTCAACAAGTTGAATGCTGTTATTCTATCAAGTTGCTACAAGGTTGTCACTCACAACCTGTTGACAAATTGTTGAATTGCAGGACGATAACAAGTTGTTGCAACAATTTGCGACAAATCTGTTGAGCTCAACAACCTTGTAGCAACTTGTGAACAAGCTGGGAACACTCGTGATAACAAGGTTGTTGGAACAGCATTGCTAGAAGTCCGCTGCCGGTTTGTTACAACTTGTGCATTTTTACTTGTGTAGTATTAGGTGATCGAGCAATTGTGTTAGGGATAGCGATTGGTTTAGAATTAGCATTAGGTTTAGTAAAGCGTTAAGACAACATTAGCGTAATTTCATTATTTTTCAGCATCTAAACATTACCAAGATTTTGTCGAAGACATGGAAACAGTTCAACGGTTGAAATCAGTCTACGATAAATTTCAATTTGCTGTAGTTGATGTGAACATTCTACCAATCCAAGTTAAGGCTGTGCCATTTATCGAATACAGAACAAAATCCAGCGACGCATTTATCTCTTATAACGATCCCTATGATTCCTCGAACTTTAGAAAGTTTATGGACACTTTCGGGTAAGTCGGTTGGACAACGGACGTCTTGGAATCAAAGATAATCAAGGATTTTAATATGTTAAGTGTGCATAAATGTTAAGTTAATTTTAATTTCTGTTTGCAGACGAGTTGGTGCGCCTCCCAGCGGCTCTACAAGTAAGTACAATGAACTGTCATTTCCAAATCGATACCTTGTGATATCAATCATATGCCCTATATTGCCCTAAGTAAGCAATAGACCATCGCGATTGTTCTTGAGATTCCCCCTTCACCTAACCCTCTTAAGGCTGCTTTAAACTATCAAAGTTTCTGTGATCACAGTAGGAATTTTGCACAGGCAAATTCTAAGTTTTGAAGGATTTATAAGAAATGTTTGAGGAAACTGACCCAGCGTTAAACATTGAGCAGTTCCTTCATACATTTCTTACAAATTCTTCAAAGCATAAAATGATCCTACGCAAAATTTCTACCACAGAAACTTTGACAGTGTAAACCAGGCTCAGAGTAGGCTTAGAAAGTACAATTTACGAAATAGAAATGATCTTTTTTACCTTGTTTTCCAAAGCGTTTCTTCAAAATCTTCATCTGGAGAAGAGATCCGATGTTCCTGGTACTTCACGGCTAGGTGACGGTGGAGCTGAAAATGATGTGCTAACAGTAAAGTCAAGCAGTCTTCCCCGTAAGTTAAAATCATAATTACTAGAGGTAGCAATAATGCTTATAGGATTTGTACGACTATAAAAATGTGTACAATGAAAGGTCACGGGTTCGATTCCCACCGTGGTCAGTCAAACTTTTCAGCTTGCCCGGTGTGGATGCACACTCAGAGTAACGTCGCAAACATCATATTCACCTGAGTACATAACGAATGAATTTAATCAACACGAATGAAAGCTCTCCCGCCGTTTCTGTTCAGCGGAGGATCTTCCTGTGTGGAAGCTGGCTTGTTCAATCTGTCTCTTAGTTTACTTGACATGTCCAGTTTCAGGAAATAGAGCCACGTTTACTCAAACTCTCTGAAGTGGCGACTATTTTGAATTTCGAGTTTAACTATTCCATTTAATTTTTTGCTTGCCTGAATCCTTTAGCGAGTTTGAGTTCGCGATGTTCTATTTGTTATCATGATTACTATTTTGGAGGTGGGTGCCCTCCAGGTGATCTCGTGTTCGTATTTTAGCCAATCAGCGCTCAGAAAGGGTTGTCCGAATAGAAATCCATTTTGATGTATTCAGTCAATTATATCTTTCATTATTCTTTATGAAACTAGTTGAACAAAAATAGCTACTAGCTCTGACAAAAATATGGAATCGAAATAAAGTATATTACAGGAGATATACAGTTGTTTTAATCGTAAAATGGATTTCTATTTGACAACTAGTGCCAGTACTTTTCCGCGTATCAAGATCACCTGGCTGCATGGGACCTTTTATAAGAGTCCCGTTCGTACCTTACCTTTTTGGATCTACATTTGATATCTAGGTTATTTTAACTTAATGTAATATTTGTTCTGTTATATTCTTTTGTTTGTTAAAAATTGTGAATATCGATCCAAATAAAATTTGTTAAATTAACACCAACACACACAAATTGCATGTAATCAACGATTTCCAGCGACAAAAGGTGGTCATGTTTTGGCAATGTAATTCACCCCCTCCTCTGATCTATATAGCTATTATTCATTTATTCCAGAGACCGCTGGTGAAAGGTTTATACCGCAGGGAACAACATGTCATGCGACTGGAGGTTATTATTTAGTCCCGGACAAGAAATGTACATGTCTGCCGACACATTTTGGAAGTGGAGAAGCCTGTGAAGGTACGGTGCTGTGAGTACAAACAAGTTAGATAAACATATTTTCGTTCACTACACGGCTAAAAACGTACAGGTTGTTCCAAGTTGATATCGACAGGCGTGAAGAATGTTGTGCGGCCAACTGTGAACAAGTTGTCAACCATGTTGTTCCAAGTTGTTACAGTTGAACAATGCTGTAACAGCATGTTGACAATACTGTTCATAGTGGGCCGCACAACCTTGTTCACGCCTGTTGATATCAACATGGAACAAGTTGTTGATTTTCTCAATTTTTACGCGAGTACTCTGATGAAGTGAATAAATTCAGCGAGGGGTAAACTAAAGTCACAACATGACTTTGAACAAATAAAGACAACTGGAGTGTGGGAATGAAATTTGTTTAGCGATTGCATTCACTTAACCAGAGTATAGACACTAGACTGCATTGTTCAAACGTTTGCTCGTGAATTTACTTCATTTACTTTTAATTCTACCAGAGTAGACACAAGCCTAAATTTATACCTCCCCACAAGATAACAAACATAATTGTGATTTTTTTCTTTTATTTTTAGCGCTGACAACTGTAATTCAAAGTAAGGTTCTGTGCTAATTGGTTATTATTTTAATGTGGTTAAATATATTTAAGCAAGGTTAACGGTGGATGTATTATGCAGGCTACATCCGCTGAGGGGAGTCCGTGACGTCATATCGATCAAAGGGGGTTGTTTCGTGCCTTGTGATCAGTGCTTCGGTCTGGGTATTCATTCTGCCATTGTGTGCTTTGCCTAGTGCAGCACGTTTAGCGCTTCGATACCTTTTCCCCACCCTCCCACCCATGTTATTCTAAAGGATTTTATCTGGTAGTATGTCATTTTTTACTGTTTTATACTTTTTTAATCTCACAGAAAATAGGATGTATAGACCACTATACATTGTAAATCAGCGTTTAATCTTTCGAATAACCAGTCTCTTTAGAATAGGTTGTTTCTTATGTCAAGACTATAGTCTGAGATAAATATTATTGTGATGTGCATAGTTTCAAAATGTTGGGCCTGGACGAAAATTACTTTGTGTAAATGCAGTCACCCAACAAAAATAAAGTGCATTTTTATTATTAACTGTAACTGAACGCGAGCGAGATGGATCAACACAAGAATACTCCAACAAACCAATAAATAAAGAAAACTGGCAAGGTTTGCTTTCTTGATCAACACAAGAATACTCCAACAAATTATCGACATAACATTCTCTACTTCTTTTCCAGCTAACTGTGAATACAATGTAAATGGGCAGAAAAAGAAATACCAGGACGTGAAAACCCAAACTGGAGAGAAAACTTGGTGTAACGAGAAGAAGAGCATTGAAGCCACTGTGACAGCAACCAGTGACGTCAGCGGGAAAACACTGACATCTGACGACTGTGCAGATGCTATCGTTGATTTAATCGAATGTTCCTCTGACAATAACCTTCAAATACTTCATGACATTCCTTCCAACTCTTCCATCAAACGCAGCGAGATACAACGTCGCAGTCCAGTTAACACAAAGAGTGGAAATCCTCCGGAAACCTACCTGTCCAATTTCGAAGGGAACAGCCCTCCTGGCCCCATCACCCATGCCCCCAACACGCATTATTTCACAGTCGCAGGCGAAGGAGCTCAAGCCAGTGCAACTCCTTACTCAGTGCTGTTCGATGGAAACAGAGGAGACCCTGTAATGCTCTCATATAAACTCATTAAAGCAAACATGCTGAATATCGATATTAACAAGAGATTCCTACGAAACAGAAGGACCAAACTAGGTATGAAGTTTACCAAACCAACTTTATTTATACTGTTAGCTCTATCAGTTCTAAACTGTTCTTCTTAGAGGACCAGTAAGAATCATCTCTTATTGATCCAGTGTTACTACAGGAGGAAACCTAAACTAAACTAACTTTATTTATACTGGATAGCTCTATCAGTTCTAAACTGTTCTCTCTGGAGGTTCAGTAAGGATCATCTCTTATTGTTCCAGTGTTACTACAGGAGGAAACCTAAACTAAACTAAACTAATTTTATTTATACTGGATAGTTCTATCAGTTCTAAACTGTTCTTCCCAGAGGTCTAGTAAGGATCATCCCTTAGTGCTCCAGTGTTACTACAGAAGAAAACCTAAACTAAACCAACATTATTTATACTGGATAGCTCCATCAGTTCTAAACTGTTCTTCCTGGAGGTCCAGTAAGGATCATATCTTATTGATCCAGTGTTACTACAGGAGGAAACCTAAACTAAACTAACTTTATTTATAGTGGATAGTTCTATCAGTTCTAAACTGTTCTTCCTAGAGGTCCAGTAAGGATAATCTCTTATTGCTCCAGTGTTACTACAGGAGGAAACCTAAACTAAACCAACTTTATTTATACTGGATAGCTCTAAAGTGACATGCTCTATAAACACTTCAAGAGGTTAATCTAATTCACCTAAGTAAGACAACAATGATTAACTAATTAAACCACCATTTTTTTCCAGACAAAAGCCACGTTCGTATGGGATCGAACTTGATCTATGCGAAGCGAGGCAACACGACATCGCCCAAGGCAGTAGTGGAAGGTCAACTCAATCCCAATCTAATACACTCTTACGACAACAAGGCAATGGACTTGACATTTAACCACCTCAACGGTTTCCCACAGTACTCTGCGACCGCCAATGGTGTGTGGAGGAAATATGAAGAAAAGATGGCTCTCTACGCCAAGGACAGATGCAGTGCGAAGGACGATAGCGCCGTGTTCTATGCTGTAAGCGGACTGTCTGATTATGAGTTGACTGGCAAAGGTTCAAGTGCGTTCCTTAAACCAGCCATGTATTGGCCAGTAGCATACGAGGGAGCAATACCACAACCTTACCACAGCCCAAAACTCACGGATGGGTTAGCAAAGTCGATTATTATGCCAAAATCAATCTGGACTGTAGGATGTTGTACTTGGACAGATAACGGTGAGCCAAAGGCAGAGTCGATCTCATTCTGGGCTAACAATAAACCCCGTGGTATCCCGAAACACGAGAACCAGCCTGATCTGCACACCCTGGGAGCCCGCCTGTTCCCGGGAAAACCTTGTTTCCAGTTCTTCCCTGCCAACCCACAATGCAACATTGCTGACAATCATTTCACATTCGCGCCGTAAGGCAAGGATACGGTTTTAATATGAACATGGGTTTAATATATACATTAATTAATGTTTAATTGTATGCAAAATGAACACAAGGGATAATTAGATTGTAATTATTATTATGATGATTATTATGCCTAATTTATTATTTTTACGTATGTGGTGTAGATTTAAAACAGGATATTAATTGTAATACGATACGATTAAATAAAGTATGAATATAAAATGCAGTGAAGGCAACTTCCTTTTTAGATTTTTTATTTCCCATTTATTAAAATCTATTATTACAGTCGCTTTTAAATTAAATTTGACTACAATTTGATTATCATATTTTTATCTATGCTTATATTATCTTTGTGTTAGGTTATGAAATTATTTAATAACCCTCACTTTGTCTAAATTTATAAAACGACCATCTATTAAAAATTTTACATTTAAACTTCTACCGGTTAATTCTCAGCGTAAGTTTGGTGTCAATGACCGGGTCTTTCCAAGACCACTTTACATCAAAGGTAAGCCAGCTAGCAACTAGATTTAGTAAGACTTATATCCAGTATTCTATCCCTTCTGTACTAAAATACTAAAATTACCGTAAGCTTTATTCGTCTTCATTGAGCGTGCAGGGTCTTCTAAACTCTTGTCCACGTAAATGAAACCATTTATTCCCCACTAGAAAAGAAATAAATATACATTCAGCCTCTGATTCACTAACAGTTTTCACTCAAAATATTTCCTTACCCCATTTAATTCCTGAGAGGACCGGGCAAGCTGCGTGGAATGTCGAATTATCTCCGATACCAGATTGTTTCAGGTTATACCAAAATACAACATCACCCTAGGAGTAAATGAAGATTTTTATGCTGGGACAGTACAGGTACAAAACATTAAATGAACTGCTTGAAAACATTAACTATGCAAGAATTTTTTTATTATTTTCTAAAACTTTGTTAGAAAGAAGACGTTTCCTTGCCAAACATGTGATAATTCCACTGACATTGAAAGTTATATACTTTAAGAGCTATCAAGGCTATCATTTCGTCTGCAAATTTGAGTTAATCACAATTTTATCAAGCTAAAAACAGTCTTCTATAAAATACATTATGCAGCGTGACGTCATTTAAGTCATATTTACATGCCAAACAAAGCCCTATATCTTGACATACACAGAGTTTTAGGAAAAAAGTTACATTATGATTGTGAACTTTGCAATTCAATCATAAAAATCTTGCATAGGCACTTTAATACTAACCTTATCAGGTCTAACATAGATATTTAATCTTGTGAAAGCCGTGCCTCCTCCATAGGGAACACTTGTGAGCTACAAACATTTGTACAGAAAAGAAACATAAGTAAATCCACCTTTTAGGAACACGGTGTCTTTCTATATAAACATTGCGCGCGTTCATACTCACGTAGAGTAACATTGTAGCAATTCTATTTCCGTTCACGTGATTAATTAACGGCGAATTTGGATACTAAAAGAAAGAAGGTACAGTAGATTGAGATAGTAGATTAAGGACAAGGGATAATAGGCAGTAGATTGAGGACACGAAGGGATAATAGGCAGTAGATTGAGGACACGAAGGGATAATAGGCAGTAGATTAAGGACAAGGGATAATAGGCAGTAGATTGAGGACACGAAGGGATAACAGGCAGTAGATTGAGGACACGAAGGGATACATGCAGTAGATTGAGGACACGAAGGGATCCCACTTGTACTCACTCCATGATCGTGATGTTCCTCATATTGTCCTCCCAATCCATAGTTGGCCACCTATAACAACAAATGTACCCTTCTGTTAGTTAAGTCAGGTTTCAATACGGACGCAATGGTCGTGAAGATAGAGTCATGGTCTTTCTCAACGGACAGATTGTAATATGGGTATCCGGTCGTTTCGCCCCCAAGTCGTTTCGCCCCCAGTCGTATCGCCCCCAAGTCGTTTCGCCCCAAGTCGTTTCGCCCCCAAGTTAGCTAGTGAATTTAATATCTTTTACAAACAAACATACTCACCCATATTTGCGAGTATTGTGGTCATATGGATCAAACGGCAAACACGCAAAAACCTATTCACTATTAAGGTGACAGAATTACTGACAAAACGTAACATTTCAAACGAAAACAAAAGCGCGAAAAGGTTTGACAAAGTCGGTAATCAACGCAGCGATTAGTTTTTTATACAATGGACGAACGAAACAATTCCCAGAACGGTGATTAGTTTTTAACAATTATAAATAGAAAAATGACTCAAACCCGGTATTATACTCATCTTTCAAACATGTATGGAATTCAACAGACAATATAAAATGTTTGAAACGTAAACATTCATGAAAAAAATCGCACGCGTAACGGTAGCTTGCAAATAGTTACTCAGTGACAATGACAACATTTATATGTATGTGTATTCTTGACTATATTTTTAATATATCCATCATTTGAAGTTGTTTGGCAACGAAACGTTGAGACGAATCGACTTAGCCACTTGGGGGCGAAATGACTTGGGGCGAAACGACTTGGGGGCGAAACGACTTGGGGCGAATCGACTTGGGGGCGAAACGACTTGTATTCGTAATATGATGTTTGTGATGTTACTCTGAGTGTATATCCACACCGGGCAAGCTGGAAAAATATGCCTGGCCACGGTGGGAATCGAACCTACGACCTTTGGAATAGTTTCACCTGTGAACCACTGCTCTATTTATAGCCACTCTGCCTATCTTCAGTTCTAAACTGTTGTATTTCGGCTGAGAAAGATCGCGACTCAATTTTTACAGCATTTTTTACGACGACCGTTACGGGATCTCTCCACGAGTGAAATCATGAGTTGCTAGAATGAATGAGATTGTTATTCTATCTTTACCTGCAAGTCTTCAGCAGTTGACATGGTCAGACCACTGATTGCCTCAGCTCTGCGATTGAAGATCTTCACAGCATCGGTGGCATTCTCATGAATCCATGCACTATATATCAAACGCAATCAGATATTGACTGGATACTCATACCAGTTTTGTTCTTCCAAGATGGACAATCACTTACTTTTCACTAATCCTGTAAGATACTGTTTCCACTTGTCCCGTTTTGAGATTAAACGCTTTTGATCGCTGCAGCTGATAACAGAAGAGAATGTAGGATTAGAGTTAGGATTAAAGTTAGGATTGAGATTAGGATCATAAGAATTAAGCGCCAATCAAACGAGCATGAGAGAGTCACGTGACCTTCGCTATCTGTTCTTATTGCTTTCCCAATCACGTTAAAATCATCAAAACAATGAGTGACTACATGGCATGAAGAACAGTGAGATTTTCAAAACATTCACAAAATATGGAACATTCTGGGGCCGGTTGTATAAAAACGTAGTTAGCGCTATAAACTGCAGTTAAAAAGTAGTTAAAAAGTAGTTAACTTTAATCACGTAGTTAAGCCGGTTGTATAAAAGTGTAGTTGGCCTTAACTGCAGTTAAAAAGTAGTTAAAGTTAACTATGCTTTAGGGTATAGTTAACTGTCCAAAACGTAGTTAAAAATGGCGTTTGTATAGGAGTGAACAACATTTTTCAGTAAAACAATAATGAAAAGCAACGCTTACCTGAGATTTTCAATCGCTATCTTCCCTGTGAATGTTTCCTGACAATATAAACTCTTCAAACGCTATCGCTTTGGTGTTTTTACGAAAACAGAACATATTTTTGCACAGGACGATTTCTCGAAGACGAAGTATGGTCCATTACAACAAGAAACACTGATATATAATTGCCAAACAGCTGCCTTGGTTTAACGTAGACATCTCAAGGAAAAACTGCATTCTTTTATGATTTTTGTGGCGGTTTTTCTTTATTTTTTGTTTATTTTTCACTGTTTTCTAGTGTTTTGAATAAAATTCCCGCCTATTTGCAAAATACGAGTCCACAATCATGTTGAAAATGTGTGTCAGCGGTCGTTACTCGCTGCTTACTTTATGTAATTTTGTGTTTAAACGCCCCACGCAAGCCCCACGCACAGACGTAGTTAACTAATTACAGTTAAGGCTTTAACTACAGTGATTAACGCTAACTACAGTTAGCGCTAATTACGTTTTTCTACAACCGGCCCCAGATCAATGGGTCGTGATTGGCTGGCACTATTGTTACACTATAAAATGCTAGGCAAATGGCGCAGTCCACTCACATATGGTCTTGCGACATTTTTGATCTTCTCCAGGTCAGTATCTCGAACCATATCGTGATATATGACAACTCTAGGTGTGACTAACACCACTTCCTCCTTGCCAGGTTTTAATCTCAATATCGGATGATCTGTTTTATAGCGACATTTGAGGAAACGAGCTGGGCCATGGGACTGAGTGAAGAAAAAATTATCAGATTTAATTAAGGATACATCATAAAAGTTATATATAGTAATGTCCAGTCGACATGCATGTGTCTTTCACGTGACCAGGGTTCTGATTATAATTTCTCCTCAGTCACATGTGAGAAGAGTGCTTCAAGTTTGATTTTATTCACGCACAGGAGGCCTGTGGGAGAACAGTTTAGAACTGACAGAGCTATCCAGTATAAATACAGCTCGTTTACTCTAGAATGAATAAGAGATGAATCTCACTGGACCTCTACGAGGAACAGAATAGAACTGATAGAACTATCTAGTATAAATAAAGTTAGTTTAGTTTAGGTTTCCTCCTGTAGTAACACTGGATCAATAAGTGATGATCCTTACTGGACCTCTAGGGAGAACAGTTTAGAACTGATAGAGCTATCCAGTATGAATAAAGTTAGTTTCGTTTAGGTTTCCTCCTGTAGTAACACTGGATCAATAAGAGATGATCCTTACTGGACCTCTAGGGAGAACAGTTTAGAACTGATAGAGCTATCCAGTATGAATAAAGTTAGTTTAGTTTAGGTTTCCTCCTGTAGTAACACTGGATCAATAAGAGATAATCCTTACTAGACCTCTAGGGAATATAGTTAAGAACTGATAGAGCTATCCTGTATAAATTGGTAATCCAAACAAACAAACTAACCTTTCTCAAATTCTCTTCTCGACATAGCTTGGTAATTTTTGAGTTCTGATAAGTATCAATCAACTTCTTCTCCTCATCAGCCTTGACATGTTCGTAAGTTTTAATCAAACCTGTTTTGAGTTCCCGACGATACCTCATCGCGTTGTCCAGAGCCCGTGTGTTGTAGGGACCTGAGGAGAGAGGTGGTGGTCAGATCCAGGAGCGGAGGGGATGAAATTAAGCCCCCCCCCCCCCAACTGACTTCTTACCTAGATGGAATATATCTTATACAACACGGCGGGTGTATATACTTACTGATTTTAATGAGTTCAACGCAATGCTCTAACGCTTTTTCAAGATTTCCAGTCTAAAAATTTTAATAAAACAAACTGAGTAATCTTTATTGGACCTATAGGAAGAACAGTTTAGAACTGATAGAGCTATCAAGTATAAGTAAGTTAATTTAGGTTTCCTCCTGTAGTAACACTGGATCAATAAGAGATGATACTTACTGGATCTCTAGGAAGAACAGTTTAGAACTGATAGAGCTATCCAGTATAAATAAAGTTAGTTTAGTTTAGGTTTCCTCCTGTAGTTACACTGGATCAATAAGAGATAATCCTTACTGGACCTCTAGGAAGAACAGTTTAGAACTGATAGAGCTATCCAGTATAAATAAAGTTAGTTTAGATGAGCAGTTACCTACCATATACTCGATCCAGGACGCGTGTTCAAGCAAGAGTGGCAAATCAATATTACCATTATAGCCAGGTCGTTTCACTCGCTCCAGTGCCTCAACCAGCCACTCGCGTGCCCAGTGGTATCGGCCAAAATAAAGAGCAAATGAACCCAGCTCAAAGCAGTCGTCAGCATGAAGTTCATTCTTGATACTACTGCCTACGATACGATACAGTCAACAATTTAAAAATTAGTTTTGTTTCAGTCAGGCCAGCAGATGGTCAGCTTCAGAAATGGTGACACTTGCTCAAGAAAATCTCTCAATACACCCTTTCGATAATTACGTCACACATACTTTTTGCTCTTGGAGCCTCGCTCTCATTAGTGAATTACGCAAGGTGATTGGCTCACTGTTCATGAGAGCGAGGCTACCAGGTCAAATGATGTTATTATCGAAAGGGTGTTATTCTATATATTTGCCTCCAAATAAGACTGGTTTACAATATCAAAGTTTCTGGGATCACAGTAGGAATTTCGGATCAGGTAAATTCTAAGTTTTGAAGGATTTGTAAGAAATGTTTGAGGAAACTGACTAACGCTCGTATTCTAAAAGCTCACTCACACTCAAAGAGTGGAGGTTGAATCTGAGCTTCCCTTGAGTGTCAATGCTGTTTTTGAATAGCTGGAGAGTGAGTAGTCACATAGTAAGGTACAACACTAACGCCTGTATTCTAAAAGCTCACTCACACTCAATGAGTGGCGGTTCAATCTGAGCTTCCCTTGAATGTCAATGCTGTTTTTGAATAGCTGGAGGGTTAGTGTCGTTCCTTACTATGTGACTACTCACCCTCCAGCTATTCAAAAACAGCATTGACACTCAAGGGAAGCTCAGATTGAACCTCCACTCTTTAAGTATGAGTGAACTTTTAGAATACAGGCGTTAGACTGTTAGTGTCGTTCCTTACTATGTGACTACTCACCCTCCAGCTATTCAAAAACAGCATTGACACTCAAGGGAAGCTCAGATTGAACCTCCACTCTTTAAGTATGAGTGAACTTTTAGAATACAGGCGTTAGACTGTTAGTGTCGTTCCTTACTATGTGACTACTCACCCTCCAGCTATTCAAAAACAGCATTGACACTCAAGAGAAGCTCAGATTGAACCTCCACTCTTTGAGTGTGAGTGAGCTTTTAGAATACGAGCGTTAGTGTTCCACAGTGTAAACCAGTGTTTAAGACTACTACATATAATGAAAAGAATGAACATTATTTTCTCATTCTGATAACTGCAGGTTGACCCTCATCTGCTGCACGATACTGCTCAGTGAAAACCTAGCTATAATTTCAAGCTCACCAGGAATATTTCCATTCGCCATGTCGTGAGATGAGATGTTGTACGTATCTTGAAGTAAATATATCGCTGATATTGATCCGTAAAGATCTTCCTCTACTGTAGGAAAATATGGCTGGAAGTCATCTAACTGGCCTAAAATATCTACAAGGAAGGAAGGTATAAGATGAGCATGCACGCTCCAGAAACGTTGTGACCAAGGAGTTGTCTGTTCTCAGACTGAGGTTTGATTCCTGCAATATGCAGTTGTCTGATTATAATTTCACCTCAGTCACATGTGAGAAGAGTGCTTCCAGTTTGACACTACCAAACATCACAGGTTTTCTCCTGTAGTAACACTGGATCAATAAGAGATGATCCTTACTGGACCTCCAGGAAGAACAGTTTAGAACTGATAGAGCTATCCAGTATAAATAAAGTTAGTTTAGTTTAGGTTTCTTCCTGTAGTAACACTGGATCAATAAGAGATGATTCTTACTGGACCTCTAGGAAGAACACTTTAGAACTGAAAGAGCTATCCAGTATAAATAAAGTTAGTTTAGTTTAGGTTTCCTCCTGTAGTAACACTGGATCAATAAGAGATGACCCTTACTGGACCTTTAGGAAGAACAATTTAGTACTGATACAAGGGATAGAGCTATTCAGTTTAAATAAAGTTAGTTTAATTCACCTTTTGACTTATTAGTCTTGACAATTTTTTCCAAACGTCTCCATTGATAGACAAATCTTTTAAACAAAGCATAAACTTCCAAAGGACTTGCATAAATCTCATCAGGATTACTAATATTTCTATTACCGAGCGAATTCTTAACCTGTTCAGCAATTTTTGTAACTTGTTCCAATTTTGCCTTTTCTGCAGCTATAAACTCATCTAAAGACTGGACTAATGTGTTTTCCATGAGGGCGAGATCTCGTAGCCTCGTCATCGCCGTATAAGCCGCGCCATCGCTCGTTCGAGTGTAGAATTGAGCGAGTATTACAAAAATTAAAAAAGCTCGCATCTTCCGAAGTATTTGTACAGTGATTTATGACTTCTTTCAAATGCTCATAAAGTCAATTCCCTTGCTTGTTTCCCTTACTTGCTGGCATGCAAATAAGCGACAAGTCTTTAAAACATTTTTTATTTCTATTTATTCCTGAATGTGTCAAAGCAGTGAGGTTTTGATACGGCCTCAATGCAACAGGTTAACTGATGAATAATTTATCAATTCATTTCAATATGATAACTGTAATATTATAATTTAATTCAAATGCAACATTTCAAAACCTTACTATTATCGAATGTAGTTGCTCTTTTTAATAACCGATTTATTATATATACAGTATTTTTACATAGCGGTTTTTTATAACACACAGTTTATGATCCACTTGACTTATGCAAATTTGGTGTAAATGAACAATCAGAACAGGAAATTTGAAAGCATTCTTTGAAAGCACGTGTTATTAATCGGGTACCGGCAGTGAATGAAATAACTCGCTGTTTCAGTGTTACGTGCGAGAGTGCATGATATTAGTATTATTATTTTAAGACTCTAGGGTCCTTGTTCTTCATTTTTCTTGACCACTTGTTATAAAAGAAAATCTATAGTCATCGAAATTACGTGAATAACAGAATGTCAGAAACAAAATGAGTGGCGAAACAGTTCGCGCTGTACAGTGAACTTATAATCAGTTATAGTTTGAAAGCTGTTCAGCAATCTTAATAATATTATAATATACTTTATACTTTATGTTTTAGACAATACCACAATTCAACAAGAATTACTGTAACAGATGGTTGGCTCTTTCCTGGCGCCTATACATATTTTCTCGAACTATGGCAACCAAGAGTGAGCAAGCTTTAACCTTTTAAGACCACTTTCCACTTACAATGTAGTAACGAAACGTAGCATAATGTCTTTGTTTTCTGAGCACTAGAGTGCAACTAACGACCTTGATACAAAGGAGAATGCCATGTTGCCTTGCGATTCATACTGATTGACTGATAACCGCTATCGGCATCGGGCCAATTTTTGCCTTATCAGTAGACAATCTGAATCGGTAGAATTATCTATATTTCCGATTGTCTAAAACTGATTGTTGAGAAAATACGCACTTTGAAAATTATATGCATTGCACGTTGATACACGTTGCGTTTTAACCAAATATGTTAAATTAATGCGTGAAGCGTGCCATTTATCAACGTTTTTAACAATCTTTGGTTGCAGTGACATGTTACCACAGAGTAGAGACATACAGAGACGTAACTGACCGTTGTAAACACTGCGGAAGATTACGTTATCATGTACCCACTTTTTTTCAGGCGACCTGGCAAAAAATGATCAACTGCGCGTGCTCAGCAAGTTTAAAGTGAGTCGTCATCAGGTCGTCATCCAATCAGATGCATGCATCTAGTAACTTGCCGAGCGTGCGCACAAAAAAAGTGGGTACACTAGTTACGTCTCTGTATGTCTCTACTCTGTGATGTTACGTTGGAAATTATCGTTAAAAAATCGTCATGAATGATGTCACCTTAACTCGGTCGACTGATATTATGACGTCATTATAAATTCGGCGTCAGACTGCGGCATGAATAATCGGTAATTTCCGATCGTTGCACAATCGATCAATGACTAGCGATTGAAGAGAAAAACAGTTTCGATGAAGTCGGACATATTTCGTGAGGCTACGTTTACAGTGTACCAGATTGCTGTCCGTAGCGACGTGAAACAACACCGTACCGTTTAGGAACGCTATTTTCAGATGAATTATTACAACGGTGAGATGTTGTTTCGCTCAGCTTCTTGTACATTCCGTATGGGATAAGTGCTTTTTCGCGCCGCTAGGGAAAGCTATAGCTAGCTATCTGGTATAGTGGAAACATAACCATAAACTCGCTCGAACACTGATCCTGGGAAAGCAAAACTCCGGACACATTTCACAAGACAATCGCCTCAATCATTCTTTTCTCTCTCCGTGTTGCCCAACAGTGTCCTCACCGGCGTCAAAGACATGAAATATTCCACAAATACCTGAATATACTGCAAGCGCCATAGCACAAACATAGCCAGGCTGAGTAGAAAACATAATGAAGCAAAGAGATAAAGGTTGAACTCGTCTGAAGGTGTACTTGGTAAAGCTCCTTCTTCGTAATCAATTCCAATTACTTCCACTGACGCGTTGTACTCCATGCCTGGAAAACAGACTTCGTTCATTCAGTGTTACTACAGGAGGAAACCTAATCTAAACTAACTTTATTTATACTGGATAGCTCTATCAGTTCTAAACTGTTCTTCCTAGAGGTCCAGTAAGGATCATCTCTTATTGATTCAGTGTTACTACAGGAGGAAACCTAATCTAAACTAACTTTATTTATACTGGATAGCTCTATCAGTTCTAAGCTGTTCTTCCTAGAGGTCCAGTAAGGATCATCTCTTATTGATTCAGTGTTACTACAGGAGGAAACCTAATCTAAACTAACTTTATTTATACTGGATAGCTCTATCAGTTCTAAACTGTTCTTCCTAGAGGTCCAGTAAGGATCATCTCTTATTGATTCAGTGTTACTACAGGAGGAAACCTAAACTAAACTAACTTTATTTATACTGGATAGCTCTATCAGTTCTAAACTGTTCTTCCTAGAGGTCCAGTAAGGATCATCTCTTATTGATCCAGTGTTACTACAGGAGGAAACCTAAACTAAACCAACTTTATTTATACTGGGTAGCTCTATCAGTTCTAAATTGTTCTTCCTAGAGGTCCAGTAAGGAGCATCTCTTATTGATCCAGTGTTACTACAGGAGGAAACCTAAACTAAACTAACTTTATTTATAATGGATAGCTCTATTTCTGAACTGTTCTTCCTAGAGGTCCTGTAACAGACAGCCCTTAAACAGCCAGGGAAACCTACTTAGAAATTGAGAAACTGGAGTACAAGTAGAAAACCTGAACAGGTGTTTCGTAAAATCAAACTGGAAGCACTCTTCTCAAATAAGACTGAAGTGAAATTCTGTTCAGACAACTGTGACAAATTCACACACCTGTACTCTGATGAATAAATTCAACAAGATCTTTGAAAGTTCTTGAACGGTTAAATCTTGCCACAGGTCTACTTTCTTGAAACAAAATTATTGTGGGGACACCGACAATGCCGTATCTTGTATTTAAACTAAAAACAAAAGTAGGTAGCCGAGTTTGCTAACATAATACACGCTTCCAGAAAGTACGTCACCTTGGCTATACAGCCTCGTTTTCGTGATTGAGATGTGGACTTTAACTGATGTCACATACATGAAAATGAGGCTCTATAGCCAAAGTGACGTACTTTCCGGAAGCGTGTATTCAGGTGTTACAAAATCATGGCAAACAACAAGGTTATCCCTGCCAGTTTCTTCTCAGTTTTGAGGAATTACAAAATTGGGGGGGGGGGGCTCCAGACCATCCCCCCACCCAGCATATGGTACACCTCTGGCGATGAGCCCACTGCCCAGCATCTTACCTGTTATGAGTATAGGCATCAATAGCGAGAATTGGTATCCCAGAAAACGCTCGACCAACAGCATTGTACATTGGAGCAAGACTGGTGGAGAAGTAGCACCACTTTGCATAAAACAAGACAACTGCACAGCCTGCGGTTTTATTCAATTCATCCAGCCACCACATTAAACTGTTCTTGTCTTTTAAAACAATCACATTTTGTTGCGTCATGTTGTACTTGGCACAACTCCAAAAAGGTTGCATTGTTTTGTTGGTAGAGTTGGCAGCAAGCTCAGAAACATTTACAGAATTAATATTTGTTTGATTATCAACAGAAGAGACATTCTCTGAATGTTCGTTCAAATTATTTACAGTGGGTAGTGTTTGATTTTCTGACTCTGTCCCATTGGAATTATCATCTATATTGTCTGTGTTTGAGTAACTATGATCTATGTTCGCTTCAGAACTAGTTGCATCTAGCTCAGGTTTATCAAAGGAATCTGAAACAGTATTTCTACTGCCATCAGACTCTGCTGAAGCGTGTTCTCCATAAACACTGCCAGTGAACAAGGTGTCTTCAACAGAGGCAGAGCTGTATGTTCCAGCAGTTGAAAGCGTTGCACCATTCTCACTTGGTTTATTACCTTCTAAAATATACAATTCCTTTCTAAAATATATATTTCTATAATAACAAATATCAAAATACGAACTTCAAAAATATATCAAAGTATCTTGATTTTAACATTTTTATAAACAAAACTACCAAAATTACAAACATGTATTACCTTCTTCTGTAAAAACTGTACTTTCTGTGGCACAAATAAAATAAAAATAACCAAGAAAAATCAATTTTGACAACATTGTTGACAACCTCTGCCGACAAAAGAACCTTCGTCTGGCGGCCATCTTGGATTATAATTTTTGACACTGGCCGAAGAAAACGAAAATAACTGGACCATTACTACCGTCGTTTGCACTAAACATGAACACCAGCAGATAAAAACATAAAAACATTGTCCATTTTCACGTGAAACATTCGTGTTCTGTGTACTGTGTAGGTAGTATTATGGTCGTTGATTCGCACCAAATATCTGATAATTAATTAAACAAATAATTTCATTAATTTATAATTTTATTAATTAAATAATTAACACTAATTATTCACAATTAAGAATATTTAATATGTCCACGCAGTACAATAATGGCAGGTCCTGCAACGACCACTCGGCCGTTCTTCAAAATGGACACTCTCAAGTCACCACCACGAGCTGAACATTGACGAGCTGGAACAATAACAATGAATAGAACACGGTTTAGTATCAAATTCTCGCTCAAAATTTTCATTCACAAAATCATCATAATCTACCCAGCATGTTATCTTTTCCCAACACTTCTGACCAGTAGCTTCCGAGGACCGTGTGTGCTGAGCCTAAACGAACAATGATTTTCTTACGTTTGGAAACATTATTTTAAACAGTGTCAATTTTGTCGCTTGACTTCCAGTGGAAACAGTTTAAAACTGATAGAAGTATCCACTATAAATAAAGTTTTAATAGTTTAGCTTAATTAAGTTTCCTTCTGTGGTAACACTGGATCAATAAAAGATGATTCTTACTGGACCTCTAGGGAAAACAGCTTAGAACCATGAAAAAGCTATCCAGTATAAATAAAGTTAGTTTAGTTTAGGTTTCCTCCTGTAGTAACACTGAATCAATAAGAGATGAACCTTACTGGACCTCTAGGAAGGACAGTTTAGAACTGATAGAGCTATCCAGTATAAATAAAGTTAGTTTAGTTTAGGTTTTAGAACGTATTCATCAAACCTGTGACTGGATCTTCGTTTATTCCATTCCATGGGGCAAAATATCGTGAGACAAAATCAAACTGTGTTCCTTGCTCGTTGCAATATCCTTCATTCCCTCTCACCGTCACTATGACTCCTCGTACGTCAATCACGTCTGGTGCGCTCGACATCATCGACTGAATATCTGGCTCAAACTGCTCGAACTTTGATCTGGAAGTAAAACAAAATTTTGTATCCAGCAATATTGGATAATGTTGGACCAACATATTGCAATGAACAGCCCTTGATAATTGGACGTCGTTTGCAAGAGACCGCGGACAAATTCAGAGTCGTACCCGAGTTCCATTTGTTCCAGCACACGAGAATTCCATCTGTTAACTGTGCTTGAATCTGTTTTATCGGGGCAGTTAGTTACGCACTGCTCAATCGAGAACAAGAGTTGCATGAGAGTTGGCGAGAGTTGAGAAGTGAGAGTTTGCATGAGAGTTGACGAGAGTTGAGAAGCGAGAGTTTGCATGAGAGTTGACGAGAGTTGAGAAGCGAGAGTTTGCATGAGAGTTGATGAGAGTTGAGAAGTGAGAGTTTGCATGAGAGTTGTTGAGAGTTGAGAAGCGAGAGTTTGCATGAGAGTTTTCTCAACTCTCATGCCCCGGTCAAATGAGAACAAGAGTTGAATGAAAGTTGAGAAGCGAGAGTTTGCATGAGAGTTTTCTCAACTCTCACGGTCTGGTCAAACGAGAACAAGGGTTGCATGAGAGATGAAACGCGAGCGAGAGTTGCAATTTTCATCAAATCTCGTCCTCGTTTGAGCAAGGCTTGCTGCATGTGATGAAAGGAGTGATCTGAGCGCAGCATTGAATTCATCCTGTTCTGTCTTAGTGGAACCTTAAATTCAAACTTGCCTTGAAGTAGAGTCTTCCAATCTCACTAAAAGTTTTCTCGTCTTTGGAGAATAGCAGACACAATGAACTGCAAGCTCGCCAATAGTTGCCTAAACATTTAAAAATATTCATTAAATTATTTTATCTTAAATTTGGTCAAGATCTCATTCTAAGGCAATCAACTATAACTTACTTTTATTAACGCTTGTAATCGTTCCACTACATCCTGTTTTAAAACATTGAAAAGACTGCTCCTTATTCAGACAATAAAACAATTAGGATATTAACACGCAATTATAAACAACGAATAGGTACATGCGCAAAAATAATAAACTGGCGCAGGAGCTTTTGAGAGTAAATTTCAGGTACCTTTTCAACAATGTTGGGTTTGTTAATTGGCATATCCAGACACAAAAATTCTCCTACATCAATTAACAACAAAAACGAAACAATATTCATTGAGCAAATTAAACGTATTCAGGTTCAAACACATTTGTATTAATGCAATTGGGTCATTCCAGAAAACATCCATACCACCCCCACGGAAGAAATAGGAAGTTAACCCCCCTACCCCCTTCGGATGTCCTAATACACTTACTATTATCAGAATTCAGAAACAATTTTTTCTCCACTCCCCCTCCGGACGGCAGAAATTTCCTCTGTGGGGGAAGTATAGATCTTTTATCCATTTGTAAGGAAAAAAGAAAGAAAACGATTTAAAATATACCATCTTTTTTCACTCTAAGTGGGCCACTCTGGGTATCAAAGGTAAGACATTCATTCTGATTTCCTGTAGAAATGAGAAGAGTTTTAAACACAGACAAAATAGAACTAAGCCATCTCCACTGACTGCTACATTATTATGAAATATTATTGGATAGAATGATTTATTCATAATTTCATTTCCTAATTGGGCAATTAACTAATAAACAAACTAAATTATGGACTAACTGATTAATCAACAGTTAACTAATTAGCTTATTAACCAATTGATTATGTAATCCCAGAAATTAACTAATTAATGAACCAACTAATTATTTAATTAGTTAAACCCAGACAACTTGTTCATAGGTTAGCTGATTGACTGAGTCATATGTTTACTAATTAATTAGCTAATTAAGCAGTTAATTTGCTAATCTAGGAGCTTGTTGATTGGTCGGGCTTATGAATGATCAATTGCCTGATTACTATTTCATTTCATGCTTTAATGGAGAAAAGGTTTAATTTACCTACTACATAATACAACACTGCAGCTGAGGCTAGAGTAGCATGACCACACAGGGGAACTTCAACGGTTGGAGTAAACCAACGTAGGTTGAAACAGTCACCTAAAGATGTTCATTTAATATTTGATCAACTTTTTATTGTTCTGTAATTTATTTATTTCTGTGGTGATATTCTCCCTATATATATATCTGAACTGTTTTTGACTGAAGCAGTATCGTGCAGCAGGTGTTGCTCAACCTGTAGTTATCAGAGTGAGAAAATAATGTTCATTCTTTTCATTATATGTCCTATCTCTCTCTCCTAAACTTCACCACTATCTGTCATCCTGTCTTGCTAAACGTTCACCGGCAAATGCCAAAATAGAGACCTGTCTTGTAGTCTTGACTTTCTGATTTCTTTCCAATAAAAGCAGTTTCAGAGATGTTCATTTGAGCTGCAAGTTTCTGGTAAATGCAAGAGTCAATTTCCTAGAAAGAGCAAAAAATATTAACTGATAAGTATACAGATCGTTAGATGGTCGCATTTATCACTCTAAGAAAATAATGACCATTCTTCTTATTTTATGCAGTAGTCTTGCGTCTGGAGGCAAACAATTAACCCCCCCAAATGAAATTAAGAAATTTTTGCTTTACCCCTCAAAAAAAATGCAAAGATGAAAGGATGCAAATGCATGCAACTCCTCAGAAACGGCTTTTTCAAACAGCCTCAGAAACTCTCTACCATAGGGGGTGTGTACATTAAATGGAATGGCCCCCGCCCAGATCAGTGCATCAATAAATATCATATTACAATGTCAAATAATTACATATTTTTTTATAAAAGTCCGTGATGTAGAGAACGACATAATACCTGATGACCTGGGAGGCAAATAGCAGCAGGATTACCACCGAACGGCTTCTTTGTGAATGCATTGACAACATAAATTGGCAGTTCACTTTCTGTGCACCTTATGGACGCCATATTGGTTTTAAGCACACAGCTAACCCAAGTTGAAGTTCCGTTTACTATTTGTGCAACGCCCCTGTGACGTCACATTTTCAGGCAACGATCCCTCCGTTAGCCAGATTCTTGAGTCAACTAAAGTTGAGCTTGCCTTAGAAAATTTCGTCCAAAGTTTGACTTCGAAAATTTCGGCCTGATCGCAAAAAATTTTACGCCGTAGACCGACTTAGAAACGTTCAAAACACATAATGATGCAGAAAGTTTTGACTCAGGAGTATTTTAAAGCACATTTTCACACAACTTTCTGAGTACAAGCTGTATGCAAATTAACCCTTGCCCGTCCTTTAATATAGATTCCACTACGCTTGCCCGTTGCTGAGATTCTTGAATCAACTATAGCTGAGCTTGCCTTAGAAAATTTCGACCAAAGTTTGACTTAGAAAATTTCGGCCTGATCGCAAAAACTTTTACGTCGTAGACCGACTTAGAAACGTTCAAAACGAATAACGATGCAGAAAGTTTTGTCTCAGGAGAATTTTAAGGCACATTTTGAGATGATTTTCTAAGTACAAGCTGTATGCAAATTAATCCTTGCCCGTCCTTTAATATAGATTCTACTACGCTTGCCCGTTGCTGCAGATTCTTGAGTCAACAATAGCTGAGCTTGCCTTAGAAAATTTCGACAAAGTTTGACTTAGAAAATTTCGGCCTGATCGCAAAAACTTTTACGTCGTAGACCGACTTAGAAACGTTCAAAACACATAATGATGCAGAAAGTTTTGACTCAGGAGTATTTTAAAGCACATTTTCACACAACTTTCTGAGTACAAGCTGTATGCAAATTAACCCTTGCCCGTCCTTTAATATAGATTCCACTACGCTTGCCCGTTGCTGAGATTCTTGAATCAACTATAGCTGAGCTTGCCTTAGAAAATTTCGACCAAAGTTTGACTTAGAAAATTTCGGCCTGATCGCAAAAACTTTTACGTCGTAGACCGACTTAGAAAGGTTCAAAACGAATAATGATGCAGAAAGTTTTGTCTCAGGAGTATTTTAAGGCACAGTTTGAGATGATTTTCTAAGTACAAGCTGTATGCAAATTAATCCTTGCCCGTCCTTTCAATAGAGATTACTCTACGCTTGCCCGTTGGCCAGATTCTTGAGTCAACTATAGCTGAGCTTGCCTTAGAAAATTTCGACAAAGTTTGACTTAGAAAATTTCGGCCTGATCGCAAAAACTTTTACGTCGTAGACCGACTTAGAAAGGTTCAAAACACATAATGATGCAGAATGTTTTGTGTCGGCAAAATTTTAAAGAACATTTTGAGATGATTTTCTAAGTACAAGCTGTATGCAAATTAATCCTTGCCCGTCCTTTAATATAGATTCTACTACGCTTGCCCGTTGCCCAGATTCTTGAGTCAACTATAGCTGAGCTTGCCTTAGAAAATTTCGGCCTGATCGCAAAAACTTTTACGTCGTAGACCGACTTAGAAACGTTCAAAACGAATAATGATGCAGAAAGTTTTGTCTCAGGAGAATTTTAAGGCACATTTTGAGATGATTTTCTAAGTACAAGCTGTATGCAAATTAATCCTTGCCCGTCCTTTAATATAGATTCTACTACGCTTGCCCGTTGCCCGGATTCTTGAGTCAACTAAATTTTGGGGCGATCGAAAAAATTTTACGTCGTAGACCGACTTAGAAACGTTCAAAACGCATAATGATGCAGAAAGTTTTGTCTCAGGAGAATTTTAAGGCACATTTTGAGATGATTTTCTAAGTGCAAGCTGTATGCAAATTAATCCTTGCCCGTCCTTTCAATAGAGATTCCACTACGCTTGCCCGTTGCCCGGATTCTTGAGTCAACTATAGCTGAGCTTGCCTTAGAAAATTTCGACAAAGTTTGACTTAGAAAATTTCGGCCTGATCGCAAAAACTTTTACGTCGTAGACCGACTTAGAAACGTTCAAAACGAATAATGATGCAGAAAGTTTTGTCTCAGGAGAATTTTAAGGCACATTTTGAGATGATTTTCTAAGTACAAGCTGTATGCAAATTAATCCTTGCCCGTCCTTTAATATAGATTCTACTACGCTTGCCCGTTGCCCAGATTCTTGAGTCAACTATAGCTGAGCTTGCCTTAGAAAATTTCGACAAAGTTTGACTTAGAAAATTTCGGCCTGATCGCAAAAACTTTTACGTCGTAGACCGACTTAGAAACGTTCAAAACGAATAATGATGCAGAAAGTTTTGTCTCAGGAGAATTTTAAAGCACATTTTGAGATGATTTTCGAAGTACAAGCTGTATGCAAATTAATCCTTGCCCGTCCTTTAATATAGATTCCACTACGCTTGCCCGTTGCCCGGATTCTTGAGTCAACTATATTTTGGGCTGATCAAAAAAATTTTTACGTCGTAGACCGATTTAGAAATGTTCAAAACGAATAATGATGCAGAATGTTTTGTCTCAGGAGAATTTTAAGGCCCATTTTGAGATGATTTTCTAAGTACAAGCTGTATGCAAATTAATCCTTGCCCGTATTTTATTATAGATTATGAGGACACATTATTTTGGGTATCTCATTTTGGCGTGCTTATGAGAATGCCATATTCTGGTGTCTCATAAGCACGCTCGCGTATATGCATATATATATATAAGCGTGCTTATGAGGAAACCTTATTTCTGGGTATCTCTTTTTGGCGTGCTTATGAGAATGCCATATTCTGGTGTCTCATAAGCACGCTCGTATATGCATTTATTTTTTATCAGTGAAAATGAAGCAATCTGATTGGCTGAGAGCCTTTCAGAGCGGGCAGGTTTTTTGCATCCGGCCCGCTCTGAAACGCAACTGCCCGCTGTGAAATGCAACTGCCCGCTCTGGATTTCGCGCCAAAAACCGAGGAGTGAAACAATTTTTAAACGAAAAAATCGGCCAAAAACGTTTGAAAAACATAGCCTAACGATAGTCAGAATACAAAAATGAATTGCAACAAGCCATAAAGACTTCATACTAAGCACGATGTTCACCAGAATTAACAATATTTTGATAGAAATGTGACTGAAAGTCGGAAAGTTTATATTTGACATGAATAAAACTTACGTCGAGAAAACTACATATTTTTTAAATGCTCATGTATTCGGCCACTTAAAAGCGAAAAAATTACAGCTTAAACAGAAATTGTAAAATAAATGTTTTCCCATTTAAAAGAAGGTTTAACTGCAGCAGTAAAAACAAGTTACGAATATATTCTCTACCCATTTGTGTCATGCATTTTTCACTGATATAAATATTGTAAACAAAGCAAATGTTTGTGTTTAAAAACACTTTTTCAAGCATATTATCCTGAGACGAGAAGAAAAAATACAAAAATATAAAAACAACATACCTTTTACATTGTCCTTTTAGTAGAAAAACGATGTTAAATCAAAACAGATTCATTTTTATATGTTTTTGATCGGAACTGAACATGAACCTGTCGTTGTCAGGACTCAGGAGCAACTGATTTTGTCAAAGCCAAAGCCAAAACGCCAGGCATAAAAGTTTTTATTCCAAAGCTTCTCTTCTATACCATATTCATGAAAAAAGCATGTACATTTTTACTGAAACTATACGTCTTTTTGTGTGTTTCTTGCCAGTTTTCTCGAGTTTTCGTATCGTGTTTTATATCATTCAACTTTTCAAATTTCAATTTTTGTCAGCCTCGCTTTGAAAATACACAACTGCACTGATCTCAAATTAGTTCGCAAGCAACACTGGAATTTTAAAAATAAACACGTTATTTACCGGCAGCGTCGGTCCGGATGAGAAAAACTGTGCCCTCGGTCTTGAAAACGTCCCTCGCCCTTCGGGCTCGGGCCGTTTTCAAGACCTCGGGCACAGTTTTTCTCATCCGAACCTCGCAGCCGGTAAATAACATATATATATAAGCGTGCTTATGGGGATACCTTATTTTTGGGTAACTCATTTTGGCGTGCTTATGAGAATGGCGTATTCTGGTGTCTCATAAGCACGCTCGTGTATGCATATATAAGCGTGCTTATGAGGATTCCTTATTTTTAGGTAACTCATTTTGCGTACTTATGAGAATGCCATATTCTGGTGTCTCATATAAGCACGCTCGTATATGCATATATAAGCGTGCTTATGGGGATACCTTACTTTTGGGTAACTCATTTTGGCTTGCTTATGAGAATGCCATATTCTGTTGTCTCATAAGCACGCTCGTATATGCATATATAAGCGTGCTTATGGGGATACCTTATTTTGGGTAACTCATTTTGGCGTGCTTATGAGAATGCCATATTCTGGTGTCGCATAAGCACCCTCGTATATGCATATATAAGTGTGCTGATGAGGATTCCTTATTTTTCGGTAACTCATTTTGGCGTGCTTATGAGAATGCCATATTCTGGTGTCTCATAAGCACGCTCGCGTATATGCATATATATATATATATATATAAGCGTGCTTATGAGGATACCTTATTTCTGGGTATCTCATTTTAGCGTGCTTATGAGAATGCCATATTTTGAGGCTGATGTGCTTATGAGGAAACCTTATTTCTGGGTATCTCTTTTTTGCGTGCTTATGAGAATGCCATATTCTGGTGTCTCATAAGCACGCTCGTATATGCATATATAAGCGTGCTTATGAGGATACCTTATTTTTGGGTAACTCATTTTGGCGTGCTTATGAGAATGCCATATTCTGGTGTCTCATATAAGCACGCTCGTATATGTATATATAAGCCGGCGTGCTTATGTGGATACCTTATTTTTGGGTAACTCATTTTGGCGTGCTTATGAGAATGCCATATTCTGGTGTCTCATAAGCACGCTCGTATATGCATATATAAGCGTGCTTATGGGGATACCTTATTTTTGGGTATCTCATTTTGGCGTGCTTATGAGAATGCCATATTCTGGTGTCTCATAAGCACGCTCGTATATGCATATATATATAAGCGTGCTTATGAGAATATCTTATTTTTGGGTATCTCATTTTGGCGTGCTTATGAGAATGCCATATTCTGGTGTCTCATAAGTGTGCTTATGGAAATAGCGAAAAATTTTTTCGTGATAGACCGACTTTGAAATGTTCGAAACGCATAATGATGGTAAAGTTTTGGCTCAGGAGAGTTTTAAAGCACATTTTAACATATAAACTTTCATACAGTATGCTACGTATGCAAATGATCCTTACCCGTATATTGTTATACATTCTACTACGCTTGCCCGTTGCCCGGATTCTTGAGTCAACTGAAGGTGAGCTTGTCTTAGAAAATTTCGACCAAAGTTTGACTTAGAAAATTTCGGGCTGAATGAAAAAATTTTTACGTCGTAGGAGAAAATTTTGTCAAGTAAAGGAATTCTAGTACGCTTGCCCGTTGCCCGGATGCTTGAGTCAACTAAAGCTTAGAGAATAATTTCGACCAAAGTCTGTCTCAGAAAATTTTGGACTGTTCGAAAAAATTTTTTCGTCATAGACCGAAGATTTTGAAGATTTTCAAAAAAAAAGTTTAAAAAATTTTGAAAAAGCAAAAAAAAATTTAAAAAGTTAGATTTCAAAAAAGTTTAAAAAAGTTAGATAGGGTTAGGGTTAAGGGTTAGGGGTTAGTGGTTAGGGTTGGGGTTAGGGTTAGTGTTAGTGTTAGTGGTTGGGTGCCGCGAATTTATCATAATGATAAATTCGGATGAGTTTAAGAATGTTCTCATATAGTAAATTCAAAGGTGGAGCTGATGCTGATATTTCGAGATTCATGTTAGGTTGGTAGTTGCCTTAAACCGCTCAACCTCAAGTCACGTTTCGACTTTCTTTGTTAAGCAAAACTTTCCGCATTGTCCTTTAAACAAAATCAATTTCCTACCCCAAACCGTAACAACTCTCTCTTGTAGTAAATGCTACAAGGTCACGGAACCTTTCTAGTGTTATGGCTGTACAGGGTGAAGACACAGAACCATTGAAATAATGTATTGTTAGAATTTGAATGCTCTAGCACTAAGCTGAACGCAAAGATCGTAAAATATTGACAAGAGTGCATATATTAAATATTGACTTATTAAGAAATTAAAATATCTGTAAAGCGCACGATTTTCTGCTCTTGGGAATGTAAAACAGCTTCTTAAGCGGTTTCTTTATGCATAAAATTTACCTACGTCAAGCTTTGATCACGTGTGTGTTCAGCAGAGTGCTGACGCATTCAAATTCTAACAATATGTTAATTCAATAGTTTTCGGGTTTTTTGGGACACCCTGCATGTACAAAAAAATCCCTTTCAATTTTTTTGTCGTATAATTGATCTCTTCCCCGGGCCTCTCTTTTTCATTTTAATATACTGAAAAATACCGTCATTTTAATGAATGCTGGATCTCATTGAAAAACGTTTGGTATTAGGAGGAGGCTTGGTCGGTATATCAAAAGTGACTGTTTTCGGACAGTGTGTCAGTTAAGCGAGCGACGTTTTGTCAACATAGGCGTGGAACGGAAGTACCTTTTAAGACTTTGAACACTTAATGATAGCGTGGCTCAATAGAAAAAGTTAAATTCACAATAGACTTTTGGAATAGTTCATCACAATTATTTAAGTCAACGTTTTATTGTAAAACTGAATTATTTTACAAATGCATGGTCATCATTTAATTTCCATCGCCACTGGAATTGATTTTTAAAATAGGCCTGTAGAATACTACCTACGCTGGACCGCCGCGTTTGAGATATCTTTTCCAGGTACTTCCGACACAAACCACGGCAGCTTATTGTAGAATACCAGTTACACTGGACCACCACGTTTGCATGAGATATCTTTTCCAGGTACTTCCGACACAAACCACGGCAGCTTATTGTAGAATACTACCTACAAGTACCTACACTGGACCACCACGTTTGAGATATCTTTTCCAGGTACTTCCGACACAAACCACGGCAGCTTATTGTAGAATACCACCTACGCTGGACCGCCGCGTTTGAGATATCTTTTCCAGGTACTTCCGACACAAACCACGGCAGCTTATTGTAGAATACCAGTTACACTGGACCACCACGTTTGCATGAGATATCTTTTCCAGGTACTTCCGACACAAACCACGGCAGCTTATTGTAGAATACTACCTACAAGTACCTACACTGGACCACCACGTTTGAGATATCTTTTCCAGGTACTTCCGACACAAACCACGGCAGCTTATTGTAGAATACCACCTGCGCTGGACCGCCGCGTTTGAGATATCTTTTTCAGGTACTTCAGACACAAACAACGGCAGCTTATTGTAGATAGAATACTACCTACACTGGACCACCACGTTTGAGATATTTTTTCCAGCTGCAGTTCCGAGACACAAACCTCGATCGGCAGCTTATTGTAGAATACCAGTTACACTGGACCACCACGTTTGAAATACGGCAGCTTATTGTAGAATTCCAATTACCGAATTCCACGTTTGAGGATTTTTTAGGTAGTTCAGTTAAACACAAAGCACGGTAGCTTATTATTAAACTTTCGTTATATAAGCTAGTGGTAATGCGATATTTAGTGTGTTTTACCAAAAGTAACTTGTTATGGTTGAGTTTTACATTTGATACAACAATTAAGTAACAAAGTTGCAAGTTCAAATTTCCAGCCTTCAGATTGTCATGAAAGTTGATTGTTAACCAGAATATCCTTTCAAGTCAGAGGCAGTAGACAGTGAAATAAAACACTGACTTTTAAAAATAAAATAGATAATCTGACCTTTTCAGGTATATTGACTATATTGGTATTTTGACCATTTAACTTTTGATACAGTATTTTATTGTTAAAATATGTTCAAACACGGGTATAAAGTATCCTACATTTACTAAAGATTAAGACTTCAGGCTGACATAGCCGGGCATTTTAGGCCAGCCTACTGACAGGTATATTGAGCCAGTATATTATCGACTATATTAGTATTCTCATACCCCCCTGGTCAGGGCAGTATAATGATCATTTTCTGTCTCGGCCTGGCAACTGTGTAATGTATATCATGTATCATGTATCAGTTTGAAAGCGTTTCTAGTGGAAATAGGATCATTAAGGAAAATTGTTTTATATTTAAGAAACGACCTTTTAAATTGTGTTGTTGTGAGAACAAGTTGTAATGAATGACGAACAATTCAATTGAATATCTGAACAACAAGCCACACAAAGCTAATAGAGTGAATAGATCAATTTAAGATAATTACAGGAGAATGAACAACGTAAAGCGTTAGCAGGTCCTCTTTGAAAAGAAAAGCGTTATAAACACTCATAGAGAAAACTTGATATTGAACTCAACACGTAGCTACTGTTTGTCCTCTTAAACCAACACTTATCAAAACACAACATACAATACGACCACTGCGTAATTTCTAACCAAAATTTTGCATACCATTTTGAAAATATCCCTCTGACCTTCTGCTACAATTACAACAACTTATGACAGCTTAATGAGAAGCTTAGAGAGAGGACCGCTAGGAGAAGCTTAACAATAGTGATTCTTTACAAAAGCGGTTACATTTACCACTTTTTACAAATTAGCCCGTTAAGTTTATTGTTAAGAGCGTATAAAACACGCACTAAGCTTATTTTCTGTACTCGTTTTGTGCTATAACTTTAAGATTTATATCTTATTGCAGATTTATTAATTGCGACGAAACTGGATAAAAAGTCAAACACCATTGTATTTTTCGTTTTGAATGACTGTTGTAATTTGATCTATATTTCTGTAATAATTATGACATCTTTTTCACTTTACAAATTACTTTTTACCAAGGAAATTTCGTATTACACTAAATTTGTTAATGTTCACAAGCTGCAGAATCCCAAATCCTAGCGATGTCATTGACATAAAAACCAATCACTCAGTCAGCATACACGAACATGTAGTTCTAATATACATCAATCTTTCATCATTCCAATCAAAACTATGGCCTGTTTTCCTAGCATGTCCAAGGGTAATAAAGAAATCGTTTCAAATTATGTTTCATGCTCATTCTTACAATGAAACGAACCTAGCTTCAGTGTTGTGTACTTTAAACAAAATATATACTGAATTATTTTATCATCTTCAGTTTTCAAATCTTTTATTGTTCCACGACACTTTTTTTTCATTTTGCCCATGTGGGGATGTTGTATGAAGTGTCGAAGTATTAGGTGAGTATATGTTAGTGTTGATAATCTTTTTACCAAGCTTGTATTTTATTAATATTTATCATTTCTGCCTAAACGTGTTGTTTAATGTTTGCAGAACGTATGATTGATGCTCGAAAGTGTAAAAAAATGTTGGGACAAAGTGCTAAATGGGTCCGAGTGGTTGCATTAGAGAGAGAGTCGTATTAATGCATACCTCATATGTTGATGAATAAAATCCGCCTCGTTTGGTATAGTGCAAAAACGTGTTCACATTGTTTAAGCTTAAAGTTTATTAACAATCTCTTTATTGAGCGTTGATGGATGAGCGTGTTAACGTCTCACAACGATGTGGGAGCGAGACTTGATTGGTTCACTAGCACGTGCTCCTAACAGAAGTCGAGAGTGCCGCCTTTTGCAAAATTAACATGCCATAGAAAATATTAAAGTCATTATCAAACAACATGATTTCTGATTAGTCAAAAACCGTGGCTGCAACTGGCAGGAGCCATTTACAATTTGCTCCAACATTCCAATACTTCCAAGGGGGCTCATCCCCAGTTTTGGGCGTATTTTTAGGGTGTTTCTACCCCCCAAAATGAAGAATATGAAGTGAAGTTTTCTCTTGTTATTGATGTTCGGCATTCAGAGGTAATTTACCTTTTGTTTTAGGCAAGACAATGGTTGTACAATGCAACATGTTGCTGAACATGTGAGAGACTTTCTCACTTACCGAGTTCGCATAAACATCACTAATTTTCTTATTCAATCTTTGAGAACGTGTTCCAAATAGCAACGAACTCATTCTTACACTTTTCCCTCAATTCATGTGAAAATTCACAGTTTTAAGACAAAATTTAATACTCATTTCATTTTAGACTCATTTTTAAAACTGTTTTTCTCAGGAAATTACCTACAAAAAATTCCTTTAATTTTTTTTCATTAAATATGTATTTTCTGAACGAATGAATAGCAGCATTTTTAACCAGCAACTTTAAATTGACTATGTTTTTAATTTTAGGCATCAATTTGTAAGGTTTCCATGTTGTTTTCTAACATATTGCTTGTTTGAAATAATTGTACACATTAAAGAACTGTCCTAGGATACCTTTTTTCTTTCCATTCTTTTTTTTAAATAAATTAACTTCAACAAACAATAAAATTATTAAAATTGGCTTTAAATAGCCCTTGAGGCAACAAGACAAGCCAAATATACTGAAATTACTGGTCAATTACATTATCATCTGCCACTAACGACTAAAATGTATCATTTTACTTAACCAGCTTAAGGGGATGGCCTTTTAAACTTTAACATGAAGGCGCATGCGCGTTTAAAAATTGATAAAGTGAATATATTTGTTTAAAACATCTGTCGTTGCCATTTAGAGAATGAGACTTTTTTGGAAAGTTTATCTCTAAGACAACGTTACTTGAAATTACTAGACATGATTGTTTGAGTATTGATTAACTTATGAGGCTGTATCTTTGCTGTAAACAACTTTGAGCTAGGATGGCTAGGATTTGAAGTGTAATTTCTAATGAATCTCGTCACCTGGGTAATTGAGGGTATCACTCGTGGGAATCAAAGTCAGTCTAGATATTACAAACAACTTTAATCGCTGAACAACGGGGTGCATGCACGCAGCACATGCGTAGAGTCAATGTACGTCAGGCAGGCTAGAACTGGTCATTGTTTCATTGTATACAAATGATATGAGCAATCATTCATTACACAATTGAGTTTCACAACTCTACTCGACTTTATGCGTTTTGCGCGTCTCGGAACAAAACTGCCAGCCAAGAGACGCTCATTTAGCCATGGATAATTATTCACACAAACGCGTGAAAACGCGGTTACATGAAATGACATGCAATCTTGAAGTTTGGGTAAGCAACCATTCAACTATTGTTTCTCCTCAATTAGGGTGCGCGCGTGTGTCCGTATAAATGACGCTCGGCGCAACTCGCGTTAGTCAGACGCTGCCTGGCACTTGTGGAGGAGCACTTTCGACATAAAGACATCTTTCCTGACAACATTTTAAAAAAACTACACTAAGAAAGAGTTCACAGTATTCTTGGTTGGGAAATAGTTTTTGGTAAGTGTATTTGCATAAGTATGTGCTCAATAACGTTGCAGTGTTTTGTCAGAGTGATTTTAAGTGATCGAAAATTGTGCTCTTTGAATAATATTATAATTGTTAGTCAGTCGAATTGAACTTGTATTACTCAATAATGCTTAAATTAACCTCACAAAATATTAATTGGTTACAAATTGTAATATGTAAGTGTTTTCTAAAAGTATTCGAGGATTTTTTTGCGCAATTGTTGGAAAATTCGTATATCAGATTTTCTTTGAAGTTTCATATGAGGTTCTCAGATGTGATAGTCTTCTATGACCACAGATCATGCAGCAAAGTTCGTTTTCCATCATTTCATTCAATTGACGTGCCTCTTACTTGAAACCATAAATGTGGAATTGATCTTGAATTGAAACAGAAAATGAGCAAACGTTCAAACGTTTCCTTGTTGCATATATTTTTATTGGGAGTTTTGACGACCCACAAATATTCCAGAGCATATTTCTCTTTGTAGCCTATAATTGACTTGAATTATCGCTGTTAACTGACAACCTCCCATTAACCTTTTCCTTAAAAGACCTGATGATTTTGAGTTCAAAAGGTTTTTTTTCAAAATTCAACTTTTTTCTAGATTCTGTGATGAACATCTCTTGTACAACGTCATGTGACTGGATCTCAGACCTCCCGCCTGGCGCGGTAATGGCATACACCCCTGTGGAGATTGAAACACAACACAATCAACCACCGCGAATTATGGAGAGCAATTTTTGTCCTACAGCTGAAATTTCAACAGAATCACACCCAGGGAATAGGTTTTGTACCCCTACAGAGGACATAGGATTATTAAACATTCCTTCAATATACGAAACAATGAATAATTCATGCTTTGATGAACATTCGAAATCACTGGGATGGAACTGGCCGTCTGACCAAGCTGAGTGTACTGGGAACGAGGCGGGAAAATGCGATGCAGACGATGAAGACGAACTCCCTACGAACATTACCGAATCAGTCCCGAGAGAGCCCCTGAAGCGTCTTCGGAGACAACGCGCAAATGACCGTGAACGTCGAAGGATGAAATCGCTCAATGGCGCTCTCAACAATTTGAAACGTTGCATTCCGCTGCCCAAGACTAAACGCCGCGTTACCAAACTTGAAATATTGCGAATAGCTTGCAACTACATCCAAGATCTGTGGGAGACATTAAATAATGGGGGGAATGAGGGACATACGGAAACTTTAGTGACACGAGGTGGTAATCAACATCATATAGTGAATGGAATGAGTGTCACGCAGAGACTTAGTTTATTGTCCAACAACTTGAAATTTAATTTTCAATTATAAAATGAATAGGTTATTATAATCATGAACGATCTGTGGTAGTATAAGTAGTAGCAATAATAAGAAAGTTTCAGTTGAGAAGGCGCTTAGGGAAGTTAGTATAACCACAGGGTCTTCACTGGAAACGTTGGAGTTCTCTTGTATTCCCCAGGCAGTTAAAAAGACCTATCCGTACCTTTTAGGAACGCTATCTTCAGAGGAATTATTCAACCTCGTTCCCAAGGCATTTAGGAATTAATACGGAGAGAACTATGAGATGTTGTTTCGCTTAGCTTCTGAAAGTTGTACATCCCGTATCGAATATTGGTGCTTTTTCGCGTCGCTATGGAAAACTATATCCGGGATATATGTAAATGTAGCCTTATGATTTGCTTCATTTTTGTGTGAATCTCCACGGATATTTATTTTGCAAATCGTTTCGTACTCGGATTCGGGCTTACGGCTCGAAAGCTAAATAAATGTGATAAATTATCATCTTTGTTTAGCAAATCTACAAGAAACTAAAGAGATATTATTTTTAATTTTTATAACGTTATTTTAGAGATCCAAGTATGTAAATATTGATGCTTCTATAACATTAAATACAAAAGAAAAATTCGCCGAGAAAAATAATTATATAATTATTGTCTATGGCCGTCTATATTCATTCCTCAGTGCATATTTTTTCGATTACTGAGTTATCTAGCCAATCAGAAGTGAGAAAAGTTTAGGAGTGTTAGCCAATGAAAACATACGCTCAAGGCGGGAAAATCCACAAGCTCCATAGTAAAAACTGGAGTCATATATTCCGGAATTCAGTTTCTATACCGGATAAATTTAGTGTACAGTAAAATTCAATTATATTCAATTTCACAATATTAAACAATTTAATGTTGGCTTTGTTTGAACACGATTTGTCATTAAGAATGCTTGTTCGTATTCTTTATTGTTTATAATAACCAATTATTCGGCAAAAATGGTCATAAATTGTAGTCAACGCTGAATAAAATTTCTATTTCCCAAAGATTTTGAAATCTCAGGTGAAGTGTTAGTAGTAATCCAGTGTAGGTAGTATTCTGCAATAAGCTGCCGTGGTTTGTGTCTGAACTACGGCTGAAAAAGATATCACTCAGACGTGGTGGTCCAGTGTATGTAGTATTCTACATTAAATTATCGGTACGTGGTTTGTGGCTGAACTACCTGAAAAGATTGCTGACGTGCCTCCGCGGTTCAAATACACGAACCACAGCTGCCGGCTTTTAGTGCCAAAAGCTAACATGTGATTACAAAACCGTAAAAAATTACATGTACATGTGACTACATTGTCGTTGTTTGTCGATGAATAATGAGTCATTAAAGATAGTTAATGATGTGTTTGGTTCCTTTGAGTTGTTGTTGTTTGCCGCGGCTGGATCAAGACTGCTGCTTTAGTGTCGATATTTTTATTTATATCTTTTTTGAATTGTATATGAACAATATTGTATTGTGTAGTTTCACGAATATTATATTGTATGGTATCACGAATATTATATTGTATAGTTTCACAAATATTGTATTGCATGCATGGTTTCACGAATATTATATTGCATGTATGGTTTCAGGAACATTATATTGTATATGTATGACCACAAACTGCGGCCTGGTACTGTACACACTCATAAACTAAACAAAATTCTTTATTGACTGGCTTTGACTAAGCCCAAAAAAGTTATTTATTGACTGGCTTTATTAAAATTAAAATAATTTACTTTGATTGAGCATTGTTTGTTACAGTAATTAAGTAAATCAAGCCATGTGGATTCAACGGGATACATTCATTATTTCACACAGCTGCAATGCTCTGTCTCGTCGAGGTCACGAATATGAACATCCATTGTTGTACTGTACGATTTGCGGTTTTTTGCTCACTGATTGTTCATTTTGCAGGTAAATGCTAAATCGTCAGGATAATTATATCGATGTTAAACAGTTCTACGTCGTAGGGGTCCAGAAAGAGTCCAGTTCATCATTGGTTCAGTGTTTCGACAGGAGAAACCTCGGAAAAAGTTATTTCGCTGACCTCAGAATGACATTTTGTCAAAAAACTTTTCTTCAAGATTGGTTTAGAAACAAACTTGGAGTAGGGTTAGGTTAGATTAGGGTAAGGATTAGGGTTGCGGTTAGAGTTGGTGTTTGGAATAGGGTTAGTGTTTGTAACACCGTTGTTTTGTTACGTTTTGTCACTCTGAGGCCAGCGAAATAACCTCTTCCAGAAACCTCTCGGCTACTAGGAAATAAAGTAACTGGCTCGCGAAACTGTTCTCTGTAAACGTCCCGTAAGGACACTTGTTATTCATACAGTTGTTGCCAGGCTACACTCCTACAGAAGACGAAAAGCAGTAAGACCGGGTTTACATCAAAGTTTCTGTGATCACAGTAGGAATTTTGCATAGGTAAATTTTCAGTGAAGGATTTGTAAGAAACGTTTGAGGAAACTGACTTAATTAATGTTAATCACTGAGTCAGTTTCTTCGAACATTTCTTGCAAATCCTTCAAAACTGTGAGGAACCAATAAATGACTTTTGACACATGAATATAGTTCGATGTTTGAATGACATTTGAGTGATATTGTGATAATTAACTGCATTGAATGTCCAAGTATTCATGAATTGATTTAGTGCTCTGCATATGTACAAACTATTGACACAATAGTGACAATACGCACAGTCAGCCACGTTGATAATGTAAATTAAATCTCGAATTAAACTGATTGCTTTTGTGAAAGAAAGATAATTGTTATTAAAACACGATCTATCATTGTTTTGTTTGTTTTTGACAGCTTTGTCTGCTCCTTGACGTTGTTCATTGTAATATTTTGTTTTCGCAACAGTGTTCATTAACACTGTAAATATCTCATTTAAAGTCCTTCATGAATTTCGTCTTTGTGTCTGGGGGTTTATTTGCCTTGTATTCTAAATATTGGCTCACAATGGATGGAGCTTTACAAAAGATCATGTTCTACTAATGAGCGTTTTGTTGTTTTAAGGCATGTGTGATTATTTGGAGAGAATTTATCAAGATAATCTTATTACTGTAAATCTTCTCATTCTGAAGATTAAATTGATATCATATGACAGCCTTTTGTCAGCTTGGGATTGATAGAAATACAATTCCCTGATAAATACAATTAAGAAGAATTTCGACGTTTCGAAAGAGACTGTCATCATTTTACGAGCCAGCTAAAACAGCAGTCGTAAAATCTAGACTATGATTTATACTGAAGTTCATCCAGACCGATCACACATTTCTAGTATAACTCGCGCTAATGCAACCACCGGACAAATTAATTCACGATTCAAATTATCATCTGAAGATGAACTATTTGCGTAGTTCCTCTAATGCTCTACACAAAGAGCAGCATTTGTGGTGTCACGCTTGCGTTTCAAGCTGGGAGAGCCGGCTTCAATCCTTGGTTGGATCTCTACTCAAGGTCTTAAAGTAATTGAGGAGAAAGAACTACCTTTACATTGACATCGAGTCAAATCCGAGTCCGAGTCGATCCCGAGTCCGAGTCAAACGGCCGAGTCGCGTAAAAAAAAGACGAAAGTGAACTAGAAAATTCACAGTCGAATAGGGTTAGGTGTAGGTTTAGGGCTAGCTAGGGTACTAAGTCATTTTACCAGCAAAGACAGTTAAACAGTGACTCGGACATCTGACTCGAACTCGGATTTGAGTCGGTCAGTAACCGACAAACTCCGAAATTGAATAAAATTCACAGTTGAATAGGTTTAGGGTAAGTTAGGAGTGGGATTATGGTTAGGATTAGGGTACTAAGTCATTGAACTGCAAAGACCATCGATTAAACAATGACTCGGACATTTGACTCGGCCTCGGATTTGACTCGGACTCGGATTCGACTCGGTTAACCGACAAACTCGTCAGTACCTCAGATCCCCTATCAATTGGCCAATATCCTGTTGGGAAGTCCGCTGACCAATGAGTGAGAAAAACTCAAATGACTTTGCGCACGTGGTTCGTCTAGATGAGTGGATGACCTGTCTATGTGTGTCGGTATTACACATGTAAAAATCTCACATCTTGTAACAAGTCTGTCAACAAGCCGTCAACAAGTTGTGTTCGCACTGCTTGTCACAATTTGTCAACAGGTTTGGAACAACTTCTTGACAACTTGTAACAACCTTGTCGAAATTATCAGACTTGTTGCAAGATTGATCTGACAAGCCGTTTATACATGCTTGATATAACAAAATTGTTACAACCTTGTATTGACAACCTTGTAAGTTGTAACATCCTTGTTATATCATTGCTGTAACAAATTTGTTCGCACAGTCTTGTAACAAGGCTGATAATGCCATCAAGCTTGTTACAAGTTGTTAACAGCTTGTTTCAAACTTCTTACAACAACTGGGAACAAGCAGTGCGAACACAACTTGTTGACAGCTTGTGAACAGACTTGTAACAACTTGTTTGCAGACTTGTTACAACTTGTGCGTTTTACGTGCGTAAACGTCATTAGACGAACAGGAAAATACGAAGTGATGAAGCAAACTTACAAAAGAAATAATAAAGAAATAAAAAATAAAATACGAAAAATTCTAAACACCTCGTCCCCATTCTTCCATTCTTTCTGACCGCGCGAGTGTTTTGTCACGTGATTAGATTACAACGGCTGCCATGGAAAGTAAACACTGGAGTGGGGAAATTGATTTTTCTTCAAAAAAGTTGGTTTTTCTTTAAAAATCTGACCAAAATCTGGATAAATAAGTTACTACGAGAACTTAGCAAGACAACGGGAATATTATTTGTACGCTACAAGAAGAAATCCAGTGTTTTTACGAGAAAATAAAGCGATTTTTAACCAGTGACTATATATAAATAAACATATCATAGTTTTGCTCTTTTGGAGTTTATATGTGAGTATATTTTCTGATCATGGCTGTAGTTAATACATGGACGATTCCAACTGATCCTGGCTTTCAAACAAGACGTTCAGATACTGCATTAGTAAGAGAAATTGATCATACGCGTCCTAAACCAAGGATTAAACCAGAGGCTATGATGATTGCAATAAAGAACCAAGGATCTGTTGCACAACTTTTTAATCCTTATTCAAAACCACCGTCATTCCGAAGTACTAGCAGATCAGGTAGTATTGTTTGGTTAAACACTACTTTACAGTTTACTACAACTGAGTAATTATTGAAAACATGCCACCAAAAACATGCATTGACAATGCATTGGTACTGTAAACTGTAAAATACTGTATATGTAATGGTTTAGATATTAATATTGCTTTTTGCACTGACAAATGGTTGAAAATCAAATATGATTCCCCAAAACCAAGTAATTCTATTCAATAATCAGAATTATACTAGAGATAGCTGATCTGTAGTTTGGCAAAGGAAAGGTATATAGTTCTTCCTTCAAGGACTATCTGTAAGTTTGCAAACACAGACAACACAACTTCACTGTGTGGTTCTTGATATATGATGCATGTCTATAAACAGAGCTAGACAAACTATCAAGAAAATACCAGACGTGACTTGTTCCCAGAATCATTGTCAAGATAAATCATGTTTATTGTAATTAGTTTGTCTTGAATTTACACCAACACTGTTGATCTGTCAGATTACACATCTTGAAGGCTCCTGGAATGATGTTTTTTAAAGATGATGTAAAGTCTGTTCTGCGCATACGTTCTGCGCAAGCCAACATTCCAATGGTCGGGACCCGACCATTGGAATGTTATTAATATTTTGGACCTTCCGAACTTTCTTGAATTGAATCTCTAGTCTGTATTCATTTACAAGCATAGGGAACCAGAAGAGTGTTAAAAATTCAGTATAATATATATCTAATCATATTTTACAACTGTAGCAGTGAGTTCAAAATGTAAACAAAGCACCTTTAAGCATTGAATTTTCTCACATCTTGCCGGAAATGTATGTCATTTGATATACTGGAAAGCCATATAATTTATTTATTGTTTACAAAAGCATTTTGCAAATCGAGATTTTGAGATCAACTTGTGGGCAAGTCTAATAGAGATTGTCCACCACAAAATTGTTTATCACAATGTATTCTCTGAAATCTACATATGCAGGAAATTGTATATTTCAGTTACACAAGAAATTTGGATTTTTGGATTTTGCTGCCAAGAAGAAAAATGTATTTTCTAGACCTATATTGATCATCACAAGATGGCAGTGTACCCAACGTTTGCCATCGTATTTACATTTAACCATCTTTTTGCAGGTACGCATGAAGTGAAACGAAACTTTATCAAAGAAAATACAAAACAAATTAAAACTATTCAGAAATCCCATCGGGAAAGTGAAAGTGTTTCGAGTGCAAGGGAGCCGTTAAAAGTTCTTCACAAATCTGATAAATACGAACACGTAGAGTCTAAAGTTGCTCAAGAAGTTAAGGTAGGTCAAGTTGTAAAGTGGACAAGTGGTATAGATTGTTTTTAAATAAGGAAGTAAAAAGAAGGTGGGGGAGGATGAGTGGAAGGAAGGAAGAATCTGTGGAAGGAAAGAAAGAAATGAAGAAACAAGGACAGGAAAGGAAAAACAAAAGAAAGAGGAATAAAAATGAGAGAAGGATGAATGGAAGGAAGAATGCAAAGATTAACATATGGAAAGAAGGAAATAATGGATATAAGCAAAATTAAGTGAAAAAGAAAGGATGGATGAAAAGAATAGAAGGAGGAATGAAAGAAAGGAAAGTTATCAACATGTAAGGATGGATGGGTGGAAGAAATGAAGGAAAGAATGAAAAGGAGAAAATGAATGATGAAAGGAAGAATGGTAGGATGGAGTGAATGAATAAACAGAACTCTTAAATATTGTTCATAAATAAATGTAAATGAAAGATGGGTGAATGGTAAGAAAGAAAGGATGAAAGGTTGGGAGAAAAGAATGAATGAATGGAAGTTGGATGGAAAGAAAATATTGGAAGGACTGAAGGAAGATTGAAATGAAGAATGGTTGGAAGGAGTAAAAGGAAGAAGAAAGGAACAAAAAGAAGACATGAAGACCACACAAACATTTGTTTTATAGCCGTCAGCTACAATCTTTGATAATTTAGTTTTTACATGCACTATATTGCATTCAGATATATTATATCATTTCTTGATACTGGTACATTTATTCCACCTCCCTCCCCCCACAGGGGAAATGGGGGGGGCACTACACATTTTGTAAAATTACAGCAATGGCAAAGGTTGCAGCTCTAGCTTTCCTAACAACTAACTTGGCTCTTCTAAATATTTCTCATATTATCCCAACTTACTTTGCAGGGTACTCCCCAGGCTCCTAGATCAACGTCAAAATCGGTCCGACGTAAACACTCGCGTAGTGGGTCCCCTATGCGTGATCGTGCAGGTTCTGCAAGATCAGTGGTACCTCCTGAAGATAAACGTAGTGGGTCTCCTATGCGTGATCGTCCAGTTTCTGTGAGGTCAGTGGTACCTCCTGAAGATAAACAAAGTGTTCCAAGACTAAGCATTGACGTCGCCAAGGTAACAACAGTTTGCAATTCCCAAAATTCAAATTATATTATATTAAGGTAATTTTAGATATGATAGTTGGACCCACATTCGTTTTCAAAACGAAAAAAATATAGAGGAGTGGTGTACATTGCAATGTTGACCAGTTTTTAGTGTGAAGTTTCACTTCACACTATTGTGATGGCTGGCGAATTCACACGAATCAGTCAAACAGTCAGTCAGTCATAGAGTAAACTTTCCGGGGGGGTGTATACGATTTATGTTCGTATTGATTTATTGTACTTAGTCAGTACTTTGAAGGTATTTAGGCAATTTCAGTTAACTTATTTACATATTCTGTTATCCTTTTGCCAAGTTCACAAAAATTTCGAGGAATCGCTTTCGTTATTGTAATTTTTTGTAAATTTTAGAACATTCGCTTCTCATGTTGTGTAAAGGATCTTTACCCCGGAACAGCCGATTTTTTCTTTAGTAGCGCAAATGCGCATGCGCTATCAAGCCGTAGATCACAATGGCGTGACGATATGCTAGGAAGGGGTGACAGTGTTGTTTTCAAATGTATAAAGATTTCAGACGTGAATATTGAGTAAATCTTTGAAAATCTACGCAATATATAAATTGATCTTATGCATTACGGGCGTTCAATTTAATAAGTGCCGATAATATTTAGACGGTATATTCATTATACAGAGCTAGGAAGGAGCTAGACCGCCTACACGTAAATATTGAGTCGAAAATCTTGCTTCTAGGCATTCAATTGAGTGCCGATATTATTTTCACGGCATACTCATTATACAGAGGTACAGTACGTGCAGGCAGAAGCGAGACAGTGTTGTTTTCAAGTATATAAACATTTCAGACATGAATATTGAGAAAATCTTTGAGATTCTACGCAATAATAGTAATACAATATATAAATTGATGTTATGCATTACCGTCGATATTATTTAGACCGTGTATTCATTATACATTCTCATTGACTGTATAAGGTGCTACATCACAGAATAGATGGCTATTGAAATCTAAAGTGATATTTATATTCAACACATGCGAAAAGCTGAAAATAGACACACGTCACACTGGGAAAAGTCAAAGGTCAATGAAACTTGTTATTGTGAAACATGTCACAATTAAGTTAAAATGCGGAAGCGGATGGAGCGGATCCACGGAACGGATATGCGGATAAAATACGGAACGGATGAGGATAAAATGCGTCTTTTAATGATGTAACGACGTAGTGCTTATTATTCATAACATATCTTATACAGCTATTTCAATTATAGTTTATTAGATAAATTTAGCATAGCAGTAGCCTCGTGGGGATGCTTTCAGCGACAGCTGCAAATGCAAATGAAAATTTAGAATATGCAAAATTTGGTTGTTGGTGACACATTAAATAGATGAATTGCATCAGTTTCACAAGGCACGTTTCTGATGTGTTAGGCTTGTTTCAAACGTCACGCTACTCGTGTGCCGAGCGTATTAAAAGAAATAAATAATGAGATGAAATGCCTTTGGTAACTGTTTATTTCGTAGTGTAAGCCATCAAGCTTTTCTAGGTTGTCGGCGACCCTATATAGTTCTTGCAGTTTGAAACTTCACACTATCCTTGGATCCCTAGTTGGTTCCTTGTATTCTGAATTGCCTGAAAACCTGCCAATCAATGCTCTGCCAAGGGTTTTCTCTGAGTGCTCTGGTTTCCTCCCACAGGGAAAGTTGACAGGGTGGGTTAAACACAGTTAAGAAAGTAATATCACAATTTTTGTAAAGATAAATAATCTAAGCTAAGTATGGAATTAGGTTAGCGTAATACTTGATGTGAAACGCATTTGAATTTGTGCTATAGAAATGCTAATTGTAATCGTAAGGTCTCTGGTTTGATGAACCGGCGCTTGCTAGCGAGATGCTTTGTTGAGACACTGAGAAATATTTTATCTCCACTGAATTTCCATTTCAGGAAAAAGCGAAGCAAACTAAGGTCAATCACATCTCGAAGAACATCCGTCATATAACCTCGTCCCCAGGCCCACGACGTCGTGCTCCGTCAGCCGTAGCGAGCGAGGAATTGGAAAGAAAGAGGTCTGAGGACGAGATGAAATACAAAAGGGGCAAAGTACCAAGCTAGTGAGTGACCTCATTCATACCAGAGACTGCTGAACATGCATCGTCTGTCTGATAGATCATCCGTCTTAATGTAAACACGAGACAAACTACAATCAGATGAACGAGCTAGAATAACGTGATCTTTTCTGGCAATGATTCTGGGGACAAATTATGTCAGACTAACTCTGATATTTTCTTGATAGTTCGTATGACGGATCATGAATCTTAGTGTAAACTCACGACAAACAATCCAGATGAACGAGCTAGAATAACGTGATCTTTTCTGGCAATGATTCTAGGAACAAATTATGTCAGACTAACTCTGATATATTCTTGATAGTTCGTATGACGGATCATGAATCTTAGTGTAAACTCACGACAAACAATCCAGATGAACGAGCTAGAATAACGTGATCTTTTCTGGCAATGATTCTAGGAACAAATTATGTCAGACTAACTCTGATATATTCTTGATAGTTCGTATGACGGATCATGAATCTTAGTGTAAACTCACGACAAACAATCCAGATGAACGAGCTAGAATAACGTGATCTTTTCTGGCAATGATTCTAGGAACAAATTATGTCAGACTAACTCTGATATATTCTTGATAGTTCGTATGACGGATCATGAATCTTAGTGTAAACTCACGACAAACAATCCAGATGAACGAGCTAGAATAACGTGATCTTTTCTGGCAATGATTCTAGGAACAAATTATGTCAGACTAACTCTGATATATTCTTGATAGTTCGTATGACGGATCATGAATCTTAGTGTAAACTCACGACAAACAATCCAGATGAACGAGCTAGAATAACGTGATCTTTTCTGGCAATGATTCTAGGAACAAATTATGTCAGACTAACTCTGATATATTCTTGATAGTTCGTATGACGGATCATGAATCTTAGTGTAAACTCACGACAAACAATCCAGATGAACGAGCTAGAATAACGTGATCTTTTCTGGCAATGATTCTAGGAACAAATTATGTCAGACTAACTCTGATATATTCTTGATAGTTCGT
>CACRXK020001179.1:0-58543 GCA_902702795.2 Paramuricea clavata | reverse complement strand
AGAGAGTTTGCATAGAGTTTGCATGAGTTGAGAAGCGAGTTTGCATGAGAGTTGATGAGAGTTGAGAAGCGAGTTTGCATGAGAGTTGATGAAAGTTGAGAAGCGAGAGTCATGAGATGATGAAGTTGAGAAGCGAGTTTGCATGAGAGTTGATGAAAGTTGAGAAGCGAGTCTGCATGAGAGTTGATGAGAGTTGAGAAGCGAGAGTTTGCATAAGAGTTGATGAGAGTTGAGAAGCGAGAGTTTGCATGAGAATTGATGAGAGTTGAGAAGCGAGAGTTTGCATAGAAAGAGTTGATGAGAGTTGAGAAGCGAGAGTTTGCATGAGAGTTGATGAGAGTTGAGAAGCGAGAGTTTGCATGAGAGTTTATGAGAGTTGAGAAGCGAGAGTTTGCATGAGAGTTTGCATAAGAGTTGAGAAGCGAGAGTTTGCATGAGAGTTGATGAGAGCTGAGAAGCGAGAGTTTGCATAAGAGTTGATGAGAGTTGAGAAGCGAGAGTTTGCATGAGAGTTGATGAGAGTTGAGAAGCGAGAGTTTGCATGAGAGTTGATGAGAGTTGAGAAGCGAGAGTTTGCATAAGAGTTGATGAGAGTTGAGAAGCGAGAGTTTGCATGAGAGTTGATGAGAGTTGAGAAGCGAGAGTTTGCATGAGAGTTGACAAGAGTTGAGAAGCGAGAGTTTGCATGAGAGTTTTCTCAATTCTCATGCCCCAGTCAAAGAGAACAAGGGTTGCATAAAAGTTGATGAGAGTTGAGAAGCGAGAGTTTGCGTAAGAGTTTTCTCAACTCTCAGCCCTGGTGAAAGAGAACAAGAGTTGCATGAGAGTTGATGAGAATTGACTGGATATTACTGCGAAAATTCTTATCAACTCTCATTAAAATTTGAACCAGTTCAAAATTGAGAGTGCATGAGAGTCCATGAGAGTTGGCAGTCGAACGTGAGTTGTAACTCTCATCGACTCTCGTCGTCATTGGACCACGACATGACGGCGGGGAGACGGGGTTAGAATCAGGGCGCTTATATATATAAGCGCCCTGGTTAGAATCGAGGAAACATGAAATTTTCATGACTTACTCTTCTGGACACACGAAGCCAGTTCCAAAATTAAATCCCCGTCAGGTTCACAATGTCCACAATGACCGCCGCAATTCGCTGAAATTTCACGACTGTCTGGCGATCTTCTAAAGTTCACCATTTTCGGAAAATCCGACGGATTCCAATAACCTGTACCCTTCCAGTTTACAGTTGGTTTCACCCGTACAGTGGTATTCTTTAAGTTAATATTGAAATAACCAGAATGAGTGCACGTCGCATCGTACGTGCCACTATAACAGGCGCCGCCAACGCTGTAGGGAACAGAATTTTCAACAAATGTTGTAAAACTACCGTCCGAAATGTCAACTTTCATACTGTCCGGGACCACTCGTGTCTGAAGAGAAAAAATATTGAAGTCCACCATTGCAGTATGCTGAAGCTAAATTCAAAAGATTTGTGCATGGTGATGTTGTTTCATGGTCGGAAGGGGGTCTTACCGCCTCTTTTTTTAAAATTGTCTCCTCCTTTTACCAATGCCCCTCCTTATTTCAAAACTTTCCAAACTCCCTTCAAATGACAACTGTTTCAGAGAGCAAATGGCATGGCATGGTATGGTATGGTATGCTCATGAGACAAATGGTATGGCACTGTATGGTATGGATATGGTATGGTGTGATATATGGTATGGTATGGTATGGTGTGGTATGATATAGTATGGTATGGTATGATATGGTATGGTATGGTATGGTATGGTATGGTATGGTATGGTATGATATGGTATGGTATGGTATGGTGTGGTATGATATAGTATGGTATGGTATGGTATGGTATGGTATGGTATGGTATGGTATGGTATGGTATGGTATGGTATAGTGTGGCATGGCATGCAAAAATTTGAATGGGAGTCGGACAAATTGACAAAACAGTTTAAAACAGCGAAAAGTTTCAAACCTTATTAAACCAGCTCTTCCCACGGGCTTGATAATTCGCCTGTTCACACGGTGCGTCTAACCCTGCCAATAAACCATAATTTAATGCAGGATCTAAGTCAATATATTCTCTGGGTGACGAACCACTCATACCAAAACACCACACTTTCAGTGAATCACCACAAGCACCATGCGGGAAAATGACGTAATATCCATCCACGTCACCTTTATCCATCAACCTGATTTGCTCACACGAGACCGGTTTGTGATCTTCATTGTCCATATCTATGGAGGATAATGATTAGAAACAGCTTAAGTTAGCATTAAGCCTGGTTTACACCATCGAAATTTCTGTGATCACAGAAGGAATTTTGCATGGATAAATTCTAAGTTTTGAAGGATTTGTAAGAAATGTTTGAGGGACCTGATTTAGTGTTAAAATACTAAGTTAGTTTCCCACAAACGTTTCTTACAAATCCTTCCAAACGTAGAATTTACCCATGCAAAATTAATTCCTACTGTGATCACAGAATAATTTTAACTCCAATTCTAGCCCTGGGTGCTGAAGTTTTCTGGTGCATACAGGCAAGCTTGGATGCAATCGCGCCTGAGTGCAGGCTACAGAAGCTAAGCAGGAAACGCCCTGATCCAGGGTAACCCCAATACTAACCAACCTGAATTCTAACTCTGATCCCAATCATTGAAATGAATAGAACTGGAATGCTTCCTCCAACTGGAAATGTGAAACCAAACTTGAAGGTCAGTCCCTGTCTTTTCACGCAATCAGTCAATCATGATATAAAAACACGTGTGTCTTGGTCCCCAGACACGCGTGTTTAATTGGGGGTCCAGATTTGGCTTCAAGGAAAAGATAGGCAGTTTATCTGAAGGTAACGTTACAGTTATATTCATTTCAATGGCCCCAATTCAAACCTCTGACCGCTATTTAATTCTGAAGTCAGTCTTTAGTATTCCTACCAAATTCAGTGCGAAGGAAGGTGAAGCTTGGTCCTGTATCACTGGATGGAGTCCCTGTATAACTCTTTTTCCACTGTAATCTCTTTTCGTCATCAGTTTTTAGCAACATAAATCTTTCAGTTTGGTCAACTAAATCATTAAAAATTTAATTTAAACAGGAGAAAATATTTTATTGCATAGACATGGTATGGAAATTGGAAATATCCATTTATTCGCCGATTGGAAAGTGTTCTCAGTTACACTTTTCTTCAGGTAGGACCAACAAGCTCTAGCGGGTTAGAACTAATAGAGCTATCCATATAAATAAAGTTGGTTTATTTCAGGTTTCCTCCTGTAGTAACACTGGATCAATAAGAGATGATCCTGACTAGATATCTAAGAAGTTTCAAGTTAGTTTAGATTTACATGTAATTCCAACATACCCTTAAGGTACAGAGCTTTAATATCTGCAGGTGATATCATTCCGTTCCAAATAACTAACTCAATCATTGAGAAAAGAGCGCCATCCGCAGATTCTGATTTGCCAATAAATAGACTTTTCTTCCCGACTGGCTCGGGACTACTGTCTCCAAGCTTAGTTTTAAAAACTCCCAAGTGTTCTTTCACCTGACCATTTTCATAGTAAGTCAAACCATGACATGCACTCCACGTGATTGTGACGTACGTCCACGTGTCTGAAGCAATACTGATGTTCATACTCCATTGCTTATCATTCATGTCCATAACTATATTTGCGGTCACGGAGTCAACTAGTGTAATTCTTACGCCCGTGCTGTTATCCGGGGATAGAATACTCGAACCACCTGTGCAGAAAAATAAAACAGGTTGCAATAATGTAAGTCGTTTTAGATTCAGTGCGTTAACTGTTGAGTTCGTTAATCTAAAAGACTGAATTCAATTTAAAGGGTGGTGCCTGGTAAGGCGAAGTTAATGTTCATGCGATTTCCATTTGACGAAGTTATTCATGCAAAGCGAAAAACAAATTTCGGCAATGTGATAGTTCTAACTACCTGGACTGTCTTGTAAATTTATCCAATAAGACAATGTGAAGCCATCTACGCACTCTTTAACGCCAAAAATGCAAGAATCATATGGAAATGTAATCTTTACGCTTTCCTGCCCAGTTTTAACGGTTAAGACTCCATCGTTTCTTTCCATAGCACCAGACACGACTGTAGCAGAAGCCTTGCCATACTCGTCGTTGAATTCACCATCTTTCAAATCGTCAAAATACCAACGATTTTCCTCTGTGAAGAAAACATTAAAAATTTTGGATGGGGCTACTTCTTTTTAGACTGTATAGCTCTACTAGTTCTAAACTGTTCTCTCTAGAGGTCCGGTAACAGGAAAAAAACTTAACAGGAAAAAAACAATTAATCAACTTTATTTATACTCGATAACTCCACCAATTCAGAGCTAGAGGTCCAGTAAGGGCCACCTCGTATTTGTCTAGTATTACCACAGGAGGGCACCTAAACGAAGCAAACTTTATTTATAATGGATCTGAAAAACTTTAAGGCCAATTTACAGTACAATAACACAACTTTTGCATAAAACTGTCGCATGCAACCCGCTTACAACTTGATTTGTAAGCAGGTTGCTCAACTTTGTAACATTCGTGTTGTTATGACTGTATCAGAACAACCTTGTAACAAGTCTGATAATGCCATCAAGCTTGTTACAAGTTGTTAACAGCTTGTTCCAAACTTTTTACAACTTGTCTACAGTTTGTGAACAGATTTATAACAACTTGTTTGCAAACGTGTAACAACTTGTGCGTTTTTACGTGTGTATATAGAGAAAAAAGGAGGTGATTGGTAGAGTCAAATTGGAAAAACTCTTCTCCCATATAGCCTGCGCTACTCCCATGTAACCCGCGCTACTCGCATGCAGCCTGCGCTACTCGCATGTAACCTGCGCTACTCCCATATATCCTGCGCCACTCCCATGTAACCCGCGCTACTCCCATATATCCTGCGCTACTCCCATGTAACCCGCGCTACTCGCATGTAGCCTGCGCTACTCCCATGCAGCCTGCGCTACTCGCATGTAAGCGAGGTGAAATCATACAGCTGCATATTGTAGGATGGAAAGGAAATGAAATACATACATACATATTGCAACATACATACATACATATTGCAACATACCTGGGCATGTGTTACTTGCGGTTGTATATCGTATGTGATAAGTGAAATCGTACGGCTGCTTTGTTTCACGTGAAAACCAAAATCTTGCACGTGACCTATATTTGGCGCCACAACTTTGATCACATTTTTTCCATTGTGTCCACGGCTCGTGAGTATCCGAATCATTGAGTACTACATGAAGTAAAATAAAAATATCTTTACTACATAAATTAACATAATAATTTCTCACATACTGTAAATTAATATAACAATGTATAAGACACTCCATGAGTTTTATCTAAACTGTTCTAGAGGTATATCCGTCAACGAACTAACCTGCATCCGGGCAGTCTATCATTTTAATGTCATCAACACCTATATCACAATTAGGAGCATCGCCCGCATGTGCCTGAAACACAATCTAAAACATGAACAGTAGGGTCAGTGAGAATATCATATATAGTCATACTATACAGGGTGTATCAAAATAAACGCAATTCATCTTTTGTGCTTAATAACTTTCGAAATACTATTTCTAGTTAATTAAACGCTTTTAGGCTTACTTCAAAGCCTGCTCTTTTCTCTTTCAAACAAACTATTATCCTTGTCTCCAATGCTAGTAATAATGGCACAGGAAAAGATTTAGTAAACCTATCATTTTTAGTTGCTGTTTAATTATGCAAGTTTACTATGTTATTGTTTAGTCGGTTTAAATGTTAGAATTTTCTTCTTTAAACTTTAATGTTGTCGTCACTACATCTGGAAAACCACGTAAGAACAAATTAAAAGTATTTTAAAAGAGACCAGGTTGTTTGAAAATCCTAAACGAATGCTAAAAATCGTCAAAACATTCTGGTGTCTGCATGAGCCAGACTGTGATCGAATTGCGATGTAATGTAAACAGAAATTATAGCAAGTTGATGTCAGTCAGCTTAGATGGCCCAAGCCAAAATTATATCGCATTTGAAGTTTCAAACTGAGTTAAAAATAGTGGAAGAAAAGCCGTAATTATACTTATTGTTACAATCCATTTTATAAAATGCAACATTTTTTTGTTTTAATTTTTTTAATCTCCAATCGCAATAACGTAAAGTATTATTACCCACGAACCAATGAGTCAAATTTAAGAAACAGCCCACTGTTAGAAAGCTGAATGGCTACGCTTTAAAATGAATGTAAACTTTAACGTTTTCGTTTATTATTTGTTTAGCAATTTACATTTCAGTCGAGGATTGCGCTTTTTTTGATACACCCTGTATAGTCATACACAGTTTACATTGCACAAGGCTTGGCTTAGGTCTTGTTCAACCATAGTGAGATCTCTATATATATCTGGAGCAAGAACTTCAGTCATTCGGCCTGTGAGAAAAGTGAAGCCAAGATGGCGCTCATTGACGTCCAATAGCTCTGAAGGTTGTAAACAGTTTTTATACCATTTTCCCAGCTATTTCTAACAGATCGTATCGCTACTCAAGTCATCAGTTTATAAAATCAGTAAAGTAGAAGTAATTTTATGAGGCTATCCCACTCCTGACGTCATCAAAATAACAGTTAATATATAAGGTGAAGAATTAATCCAAGATGGCGGCTAGCTCATTGTTTTCAGTCCAAATGTGCAACAAGATTTGATAGATAATTTTAAACGTTCTTTCAAATGAGACAATAGAGTTTTTCTATTATCGAGTTTTTCGATTATCGGGGAATATTCGCCGAGACGAAGTCGAGGTAAATATTCCCCGATAATCACCGAGCCTGAGGGCTGAGGCGAATAATTGTTTTAGTATTTTTGCACAAGTTTTTTTTGTGTTTTTCTGGTCTGAATTCATTTTAATTTCGCTTATTTCTTATCACTAACTTCAACAAAACGGCTAGCCGCCATTTTGAAAATTTCGATTTTGTTATATTCACCTGTAGGTGAATATAACAGATTAATACGTCAAATTTGACCAATCACCTTGTAGGGTTTGTTATGTTCACTTGTGCAAAAATACTAAAACTGTATATCAACACGGAAAATGTTTTATATTTGTTAAATCTAACCTGAAAAGGCTGAAAGGACGTTATTGGAACGGTGGCTGTTTTCCAGTTTGGTCCTTGGTTTGAGTTTTGTCTCCAAATGGCGTCGTCCCACCCAACGGCTGTCTTTATGAACACTTTCAATATAAACACGTCCGGACCATGCATGTTGTAGGAGAACTGTAGACATTTCTTAAACATTGGTTGTTCTTCAGGACTTAAGAGGGATGCATATTCATTGTCTGTACCAGATCCGCATTGCAGGTAGATGTACCATGTGCCTGAACAGATGTTGTCGTGTTAGTACGAATATACTAACCAAGTTTATATTGCATACATGGAGCTCTATCACTTCTAAACTGTTCTCCCCAGACGTTCATTAGATCCTTAGTAGTTCCAGTGTTATTACAGGAGGAAACCTAAACTAAACTGAATAGATCTATATCACTTCTAAACTGTTCTTCCTAAAGGTCCATTAATGACCATTTCTTATTACTGCAGTGTTCTTATTACATGTATAGGAGGAAACACAAACTAAACGTCTAAACTCTCTTTCAGTTATAGTGAATAGATCTATATCACTTCTAAACTGTTCTCCCAAGAGGTCCATTAGATCCATCCCTAGTTGTTCCAGTGTTACTACAGGAGGAAACGTAAACTAAACTAAACTAAACTAAACTAAACTAAACTAAACTAAACTATCTTTATTTATACTGAATAGATCTATCAATTCTAAACTGTTCCTCCATTAAAATCCATTCCTACAGGCCAGGAAACTAAATTACACTTACTTAATTTACACTGGATAGCTCTATTACTTATTAGTTCTATATTTTTCTGGGGAATTGACTGAATTGACTGCTCTTGCATGGAAATAAATAGCGAACCTCCTGCAGCAATGTTTAATCTAGTACAGCAATGCTTAATCTATAGTATTCGTCTCTAAAATAGTTTCAATTTAAGTTCTTTGTAGGATTGCATGGCGATAAAAACATATAATACTTTTTGTTTGTGGAAAATTATTAACGTGGTGTTTCCACAAACAAAAAGTATAGTATCAATTTGTTTTTTCTTCGTTTTACAACAGTACGTCATATAGTTAATAGTTCTTCCCGTTGTTACTACAAAAGTATAAATTGTCGATTTCAAGTCACTATTTAGCGCACAGGCTCCAAATCCTACGTTTCCAACTTCGGAAATTAGGCGTGAACCTCGCAAAAAAATTCACAAGTTCATTTCAATGTTTGAACTTCTATTGTAAACAAATGTCCATACTTCAAGTTAAATTACTGCATTAACAATTCACTGGAAAGTTCTTGGTCCAGTGGTCCACGAACGTTTGTATTTCATTGAATTGGTTATAACTATAATTGAACTATGAACATTTGTTTACAAATGAAGTTCAAACATTGAAATGAACTTGGGAACTTCCTTGTGAAGTTCGCGCCCAATTTTCGAACTTGCCAACTTGGAAACGTAATTGGCAAGTTCGCAATTCGCAACGAAGCTGGGACCCGCGCGTTCATAAGTGACTTGAAATCGAGAATAAGGCATTCTTGTCACATCTCCGCGTATTAGATTATGTCTTGCTTAAGTTCGTTAATCAGTAATGTATGCAAAAAGAGCGGCAATACAATATTGTGACTAACCTTGACTACTTGATGTAATCCCAGCTGAAGAAGATGAGAGTCGTGATTTACTTTTGTCTCTTGTTTTTACAAATTTTACATCAGCATGACTTCTTTCTTGCGTATAAACACATGAACCTGGGTATTCAAATCCACAATCTATCATCGAAATACGTTCAGCTAGAAAGAATTGTTACAAAATTAATGAAGGTGTCTTGGTGTGTCACTTCTATTGGTGGGTTTCGGTACGACTTTAATATGGGATAGCAGATGATTGAACCTTGTTACAAGTTAAATTGTTCGTCACAATTTGCATAATTTTACAAGATTGCAAGGAAACTTTACATAACAAACTAAAGATGCGATAAGAATACATGACAAGTTGTGATAGGAGAAAGGAACAAGACATTCGTCCCAGCCTGACCTCCTAGAACATTTAACAACGCAACATGCAATAAACTATTGAATTTCAAAGCAGTGGGCCTTGTATGCAGTTCAGATGAATATAGAGCTTTTGCACATGACGTCACAGCCGCCATATTGGTGTTCCGATTCAAAAGAATTTTAATTCGACTCTTTTGTCTGGAACACCAACATGGCCGCCATGGCTTTTGTCGAGTTGGTCCCTGGGGAATGAATGCAAACGCTCTATAAGTTTTGAAGTTTATCTTGGAAAACAGAGAGAGTAGTCGTGTTGGTGTTTAACTATGGGATTAGGTTCGAAAAAACGTACAAAATTATTCGCATTAGTAGTAATACACCCTTTTGATAATTACGTCATATGGCCTGGGAGCCTCGCTCTCATGAATCGTGAGCCAATCACCTTGTGTAATTTACTAATGAGAGCAAGGCTCCAAGACCAAAAAGTATGTGTGACGTAATTATCGAAAGGGTGTATTAAACCAGTTCTATATTTGAAAGGTAGAGTAAAGCCTGTTTTCCACTTGAACCGTATCGTAACGTATCGAAGCATTTTCTTTTGTATCGAAGTCATTAGTTCCACACTACCGCTCAGGAAACAAAGAAATACGCTTCGTTTCGGTACCGGATACGATTGAAGTGGAAAACTAGCTTCAAATCATTGATATCTCTTCTAAACTCAAGCGGGATATAGTTTGGATGAGCTTATAAGTACATGACAGCTACTGTGGATAGTTTAGAATAAACTTTGTTGAATGAAGGTATGCTTACTCTTCAAGAAACACCATGGAACGCCGCTTACGGCATCGTCAAAACAGCAGTCACTCGCTTCACATTGTTGTCTTGTAACTCCGGGAAGACCACAATCTGTTTTGTCTGAAGGAGCCATATCGCACGTAGCTGAAATAAAATAATAATGGCGATGTAAGTTAAGGTAAGTATAATAAAACACAATATAATACACAATTACATGACTATGACACACTACATAAAGTTTTTACCTTGGGTTAATTCTGATTTCCCTAAAATGAAATTTAAAACAGAAATAATTTAAGCCTAATTCAAACGTCGAACCGGAACCCAATTTATATGTCAAGAACTTTATTAGACCACAGGCACAGTATTACACCATAAAAGTAGAAAGTTATACCATAAAGGTATAACACCGCATAAATTACTCGATTGCCTAAAAGGAGAGGAGCAAACGAGACGATAAGTCCCATGCAAGGCACCTGCCTCGACATTGATACAATAGAGCACTATATATATAAAGCAATGAGCACTACTTGATAAAGGCCCTGTCACACTATAGCGTACGAGAGAAACGTATGAGAAGCGTATGAAAATTAATGAAATAATTTTCATACGCACAAAAATCCTTTGAAATGCCAGCGTACGAGTATCGTATACATTTGGCGTACCTCTAACGTATTCAGCGTGTGCCTAGAGTATGCTTATCGTATAAAGCATACGTCCGATACGCACAAAATTTTTGAGCATGTTTAAAAAAATTTTTCTGCCTCGCCGTTTGCCAGCGTACTTGAAACGTATACAACCTATGCCTAACGTACCCCTAGCGTATGTCAGCGTATACCGGCGTACGAGTGATATTTTTCATACGCTGGCATACGCTACTATACGATACGCAATAGTGTGACAGGGCCTTAACATGCATAGAAGGCTTGCCCAGAGCAAGTAAAATGATTACGGCAAGTATAGAAGTTGCGTCCTGGTTTATAGGTTATTATTTTTTCTCTGATAAAGGAATGCGTTCCTTTGTTTTGTGATTAAGCTTTTTCGTTTCTTTTCAAAAATGTTTGTAAACTTGTCTCGATCTGTTTACATGCCAAAATTACAACAAATATAACGAGTAGCTTGTAACGCGTTACAATGAATTGTAACAACACAGTCTTGCAAACAATCATCACCCGCCTCTGTTTGAACGTCATGGAGTATAATTTACGGCAGTAGGCCTGCACTCCATCTGTATGGCATGGACAAGTCAAAAGTTCTGTTCAACTCCAGTAAAATAAGTGAAAAGTGAAAAATGCAGCAGTAATTGTTCCAGAGCTTGACTATATACGCGCTCAATTTAAATTAATGACCTCAACTCATTGTTTGAGGACATTTGCACAGGAAAAGGTCGACGAACTAGGTCTCATGCATTCTATTATCAGAAACAAATCTCTGCACTGGCGAGGTACATCAAGTTGCCGTTCATTTTAAGGATGCGTACGAGAAATTTCGGCTTGTATTTCGATCTGGAAACATTTTTATATCCATAACGATGACACCTGTTTTCAAACTTACCTCGAATTGATAACTCACCAACAATTACACCGAAAATTAGCCAATGGAACCACATCTCGCCTCTACTAACGATCTTTAGTTTGCTTTTCATATCTATATTACAATCTCACACAACAAAAATTGGAATATGTTGTGATTTATTCACATGGTAATGCATGCAGGTGGTGGAATGAATTATTAAAATGGGTAAATTCGGTCGAATCCTTTCAGAAAACCAGGTGGCTACACCAGGCCATCGCTAATATCCCCAGATTATCCAGGTTTATACAAGACTAACTAGTATAACAAAGGCTTGTGAGATCTAAGCAATTACTTCAGTCAAAAGCACGAAAGTAAAGCTAAAGATGACAGATTTTATATTATGTAATGTTTAATATGTAATTATTAGTGAATATGCAAAGAAAAACCACAAAGGGTTAAACATTAAAATGTACTGTCGAAACTGCACGCAATTATTTGTACTACGACTGCAGAGGTGAAAATCTATAGATTTTTATGCACATGTTATATAGTTGTATTTTTCTAGCACTTGATGTAACAAGCCACAGCCCTTAATTGCCAACACACTGCAAAAACACTTGGACTCAAATCTAAAATTTGGAATACTCTGAACGAAAATGTTAAAGCAATGAACAAAAAATATTTCAAGAAACATAATACTTCAACATTCTTAAATTCGTACTGACTTTAGAACATGACTTACTGTATGTATATTTTTGTTTGTTTGTTTTCTTTCATGCAGGTTTTTTTTTGTGTCTCCGTGTTTTTTGTGCCAGTCATACTGTATCTAATATTTAGTAAAACCATCTGCTCATCCTTCTATCATATATTAATCCAATAATATATCCTGGGCTATTTGGCTAGATCAGGTTTGCTATTCCAAATAGCCTGTGCTTCGATTATCCGTCCAATTATGTAACTATATACTTTTAAACTATGTACTATTGTTGGCACAAATAAATGTTTGAATCTCAAAAACTTGATGCACTAACAGTGACTCGACATTTTGAGTAAAATTACCCAAATTTATGAGCACATGCATCTACTCTCTTTTTTAGTAATTTTACTCATATTGTAGGTGCATTATTTTGGGATTTTGTAAGACATTAACAGGTTAAGTTACTAAGTAACAAGTTATCTAGCAATCACCTGGGGCCGGTTGTATAAAAACGTAGTTAGCGCTAACTGTAGTTAGCGTTAATCACTGTAGTTAAATCCTTAACTGTAATTAGTTAACTACACGACTTAACTGCGTTGCACAAAACGTAGTTAGTCGGATAGTTAACTAATCACGTAGTTAACTGTGCGTGGGGCTTGCGTGGGGCGTTTAAACACAAAATTACATAAAGTAAGCAACGAGTAACGACCGCTGACACACATTTTCAACATGATTGTGGACTCGTATTTTGCAAATACGCGGGAATTTTATTCAAAACACTAGAAAACAGTGAAAAATAAACAAAAAACAAGGATCCGACCGCCACAAAAATCATAAAAGAATGCAGTTTTCCTTGAGATGTCTACGTTAAACTAAAGTATAGCTGTTTGGCAATTATATATCAGTGTTTCTTGGTGTAATGGACCATACTTCGTCTTCGAGAAATCGTCCTGTGCAAAGCGTTTGAAGAGTTTATATTGTTAGGAAACATTCACAGGGAAGATAGTGATTGAAAATCTCAGGTAAACGTTGCTTTTCATTATTGTTTAACTGAAAAATGTTGTTCACTCCTATACAAACGCCATTTTTAACTACATTTTGGACAGTTAACTATACCCTAAAGTATAGTTAACTTTAACTACTTTTTAACTGCAGTTAAGGCTAACTACACTTTTATACAACCGGCTTAACTACGTGATTAAAGTTAACTACTTTTTAACTACTTTTTAACTGCAGTTAGCGCTAACTACGTTTTTATACAACCGGCCCCCGGTTGTATACAATGAAACGATATGACGTCACGTTTCCCATGATGCGATGCGAGAACAAGATTTTTTAAGAGATACAAAAATTGCCGCCATCTTGTTGTATTCTTAAAGCTTAAATTCGATCTATCCAAACAAAAACTTAAATTTCTCTGATGACTAAATACAACTATATAATTATTGAACGCGACAAGTACAAAATATGAATATTAATCGTACATACACATTCATACACTATTATCTGTCGGACAGTTGTCAATGAACGTTTCCCAAAATAGCTACACAATCTTGTCCCAGGCCACTTTTCGCACGGTTTTGGTTAAGTACATTTTCCTAATACACCCTTAGGGCTAGTTTCCACTCAGGAAAATTATCCGTGGATTGGAACGGACAAGAAAATTTTTCTTTGTGTTAAAGTCATTAGTTCCAACAAAACAAAGAAGAACGTTCTTGTCCGTTCCAATCCACGGATAATTTTCCTGAGTGGAAACTAGCTTTGATAAAAGATTCGTGTCTCATATTCTATATATCTGGGGCCGGTTGTTATTAGCGCTAACCCTGGGTTAAAATTGAACCTGCTGTTTTAGTTTATGTATTTCTGCACGTCTGTTTATTTCAAAACTTCAGAGAAGAAAACTCCTCCGGATCCAGACAAGATTTCTGAAGAAATATTTCCAAATTTATAAAAAAGCTATCAGGAAATTTACTTTGAATTTTAGGTTAACTTAGGGTTAAACTAATCGGCTTTTGGACAATCGGCCCCAGGTTGCGTTTCTTCGCTCTGCCTGAGGTTCGGGACACAATATAACCTGAACCACATTAACCTTCGAACTGTTATTAATATTTTTCAGAGAGTTCTGAGTAGAGCAAAGTAGATAGCTTAGTGAAGTCTGATTTTGCTTAAACCTCTCGAATTTAATGCCAATCCAATTTTATTGCGATTGAAGAGTTTGGCGCGCTTTCACCTGATTGGTTGTTCATGGCTGGTCATTGTCCAATCATAGTATTCCATCATCTTTCATTTTTCCTAGTCCTTCATCGTCAAAACCACCGCTTATATCATTTGTCTGAAATGAAAATTTACATTATACAGCAAATGAGTTGTACTACAGTAAGAGGGTTTGACTGTAAATGGTACCCCAGCACATGATGGTCAACTGTAAGAGATAGTTAAGTTATCCTCATGGATGTTATAAAACATTTATTATTATCAGCTTTCTACACCATATATACAATTAAAATAGGACTAAAAGGCGATTTTTTTATTTTAATTGTATACTGTATATGGTGTAGAAAGCTGATAATAATAAATGTTTTATAACATCCATGAGTTTAAGTAAAGCTTTCCTGGCTGCAACCAGAATAACTTTATTGTTCCGAGTAAACAATTTTTAAACAGCAACTCACCTTTTTAATATATTGAGGATTGAGAGCTAACATACTGTCCATAGAGTGGAGTTTATCGTCGAGACTTTGGTACGCACGGATCTAGTAAGATTAATAAGGCAATCTCAAAGGAGATTCACAGGGTGTACAGTGTAAGACTGAAAGTAGTGTTCTAGAATATGTTGCCACGGTTTGTGTTAGAACAACCTGAGCAAAAGCCCTTCAGCTTCATTGTAATGGAAAAGTTTCATTTGGCGGAAGAATGACACTCACTTGGTCATCGAGTCGTTTCAGCATTCTAGGATCATTGTATTTCTCTGGGTTATTGTGAAATGAAACCATACCGTCTTTTTGGTTGATTGAAGCATAGATCTCGCCATCTTCAATCTGAAAATCAAGGTAAAATATGCAAAAGGGCTTTCGTCAATAAATTTGGGTCGGTTCCTACCCATATGCACATGCTTTGTGATTGGTTGATTACGATGACAAAAGACAATAAACTATAGAAATCATATTTCTAAAGAACGAATCATAAACATTCATCATTTTTGTTTCAGAAAACGAATCCCAAAACGTGTTCATATTAGAGGGTGTTGATGGGGTATATCGTGAGTCGTGATTCACTCAATTCCGGTTACCGTCAGTCGTGAAAACACTAAAAATTTAATGTGATTACATTAGCGTGAGGAAAAAATACTGTTTATCGTTTCAGAACACTTTTCAAAGATTTACTGTTAAAATACCAAAAATTTTACCGTTTACTGATTTTCATACCGGCCCCCATCTAAAGCCTCATAAACCATATTCGAGTTGCAATCAAGATTCTCTTTGTAAACCTAGCCAGTCTCACAATTTGGTAATATGAGGGTGTTGATGGGATATATTGTGAGTCGTGATTCACTCAATTTCAGTTACTGTCAATCGTGAAAACACTAAAAATTTAGCGTGAATCGTGAGGAAAAAATACTGTTTAGCGTTTCAGAACACTTTTCAAAGATTTACTGTTAAAATACCAAAATGTTACTTATTGTTACCGTTAAAATACCAAAATTTTTACCGTTTACTGATTTTCAGACCCCCATCTAGACCCTCATATTACGTACATACCGTTTGAATTTGAAATTAAATCTGGATTTGAAATTTAATCTGGATTTGGAATTAAATTTGAATTGGAAATGAGCTGTAACAATTGAAACAAGCCCTAAAATTAAACTGATGTAAAAACCTAGCTATATAGCGAAAAGATTACCATTTGTAATACATATCGTTCAGCTTCCTCAGTATTGTCCAGTCCCACGCGGTTAGCCATATCGTTTAATGACAATGTTAGAAATGTCTAAAAATATCACCAAACACATCTTTTCTTTAATTTCAAACTAAGTACAAGATACAAGTAGTGGTATTAAAATATTAGTGACTCAAGTACCTTCGTTAGTCTTTTAATTGTGACTTTATATAATGACGTCATCACCTGCTTTACAAGGCCCATATTTGTGTCCTGTGAGAGATATTTTAAAACAACTATTTTTAGCTTACTACTTAATATCTTGTTTTAGCATTGCTGCACATGTAACTGGTCTATCAGAAACACTGTTATAATGCATACAATAGAAGTTCATTTTACAAACCGCCGTAAAATGGTCAACATTCTTGGCGACAACAGCGTTAACTGAAGATGGATTTCTCGAGGCATACGCATCAGCTAGATCATGATAAGGTGAACTGAGGGGCTAGACAATAAACAGAATGATTAAATATGGATTACCAAGTCTTTACTGATGTGAAATGGTTAATGCAATGCTAAAAATGATGATGGTAGTGGCCAGAATTGATAACTGCCTGATTACATGAATAATTTAGTATAATTAAGTATGTGTTAGTTGTCATGGTGTATTGGTTGTGGTGAATGCGGGGATGGTAGTGGTGGTAATAGTGATAATGATGGCAGTCAAGGTAATGGTGAAGGTAGTGATAGAGACAGTGTAAAGATGGTGGTGATGGCAGTGGTGGTGATGGTAGCAGTGCATGATACTGACCATCATGATAGTAGTATGCTACTGGTATGATGGTATTTATAATGATGGTAGTTTTGATACTGGTAGCAATATCAGTAATGATGGTACTTGGTTATTCACCTTGAGATATTTCATGACAACATGTGAGGTGTACTTAGGAAGATTAATAATCTAAACAACAGCATACAGAGCATTATATCATACATTTGTAATATAAAAATATGCAGGTGTTCTTCCAGGCAATAAAATAGGAAAATTAAATCATTTCAGAAGACCATACCTACCTTAGCATGTTCCAAGAGGGAAACCAGTATGAACTTTTTGTAAGCATTTAACATAATATAACTGATATCACTTGCTGGTGTTGTGATAGCCTAAATATAAATACACAATATTTGGCAAGGAGCATGATGTTTCTCTCAAAATAAAACCATAATGCACAGTGATATTTAGTGTAAATTCTTACTATTTCATAAAAGAACAAAGCCCTGTCAAAGTTCTTCAAAGCTGTGTATATCATGCCACCATAGTAGTAATAAAGAAGAAACTGTCTGACATCACTCGGAGGGTCCTGTGAAGACTAAACACATGATTGTAGATTATGCTAGTAGTAACTTGAATTAATTAAACTATCTTGAAGACATACCTCTTTTATAATCTCAGCAATGTCTTCTTCAAGGAAAGGCAGTGCAGGCTTAAAACACTTTGCAACCAGACAAAGCTGTCAAATAAGAATGCCCAAATGATTACTTGATAAGCCTTGAATGTCTGTCTGTTTGTAAGTCTGTCTGTCTGTCTGTCTGTCTGTCTGTCTGTCTGTCTGTCTGTCTGTCTGTCTGTCTGTCTGTCTGTCTGTCTGTCTGTCTGTCTGTCTGTCTTGTCTGTCTGTCTGTTTGTAAGTCTATCTGTCTATCTGTCTGTCTGTCTGTCTGTCTGTCTGTCTGTCTGTCTGTCTGTCTGTCTGTCTGTCTGTCTGTCTGTCTGTCTGTCTGTCTGTCTGTCTGTCTGTCTGTCTGTCTGTCTGTCTGTCTGTCTGTCTGTCTGTCTGTCTGTTTGCCTGTCTGTCTGTCTGTCTGTTTGTAAGTCTATCTGTCTGTCTGTTTGTAAGTCTATCTGTCTGTTTGTCTGCCTATCTGTCTGGAGTCTGTCTGTATGTTAGCCTGTGCATCCCTTGCTTCTCTGTCTGTCTGTCTGTCTGTCTGTCTGTCTGTCTGTCTGTCTGTCTGTCTGTCTGTCTGTCTGCTCATTCTTCTGTCTGTCTGTCTGTTCATCTGTCTGTCTGCTCATTCTTCTGTCTGTCTGTTTTGTCTGTTCATCTGCCTGTCTGCTCGTTCTTCTGTCTGTCTGTCTGTCTGTCTGTCTGTCTGTCTGTCTGTCTGTCTGTCTGTCTGTCTGTTCATCTGTCTGTCTGCTCATTCTTCTGTTTGTCTGTTCATCTGTTCTGTCTGTCTTTTTCTTTCATCTGTTTGTCTGTCTGTTTGCTGACAGTTTAATTGTTTTTTTCCAATACTAAAAATTGCCTACCTGCATTAAATCTGCATGAACAGAGGTGAGCTGTAGTGGAGATGTCTGTAGCTTGGTGATGGCCATTGCAAGGATTTTGATTCCTTTTAATGGCTAAATACAACAGAATATATGTTGATATATGTTTGTCATAGAAAGTAAAGAAACAATGAGCATGTCCAATTCAGTCCAAATGTACTCAAAGATAATAAACAATTATTGAATGAGATTGAGTATGATATTGAGAATTATCAAGGCCGAAGTTTGTGTCACCAATCACAAACGAGATTACCTGTTTTTTCTCAAGTAGTTGAGATGTTAGATAATGACATAATTGACACACTGAAATGAAAAAAGATTGGGTATGGTCTAGTTCATACCAGGTGTTTTATGAGGGACTCCAAACACCTAGTAAAAACTTACATTGAACTTTGAGCAGTTGTATTTGTTCTGCAGGGCACATATTTACACATTGTTGAATCTGCATGTAGAGTAATTCAAAGTCTCCAGGGTTAGGGAAAGTAACTTTCAACGACCTAGAAAAACAATTGCATATACCACAACAAATGTATTGGCAACTGTTTGCAGAGTCCAGGGTGCATTCGGTGTAGTCTAATCTGAAGATGTTCGGCGTAGAGTTACAGTAAGCCTTGACGTACTAATCTTTCCTGGCGGCCGCATACGCTGTTTTTAACTTGGCGGCGCATAATTACCAATAAATACATCAAACGGTTTTTTGCATAAAGTTCTATTAACTCGTACGCCTGGCGTGGGTGAGAGTCGGAAGAATGAGTCAGGGTGGGATGTTGGCGTAGCGTTGCCGCTGCTTATATTGGCAGTCCGGCATATTGTTTGTTATCCCAGTGAGAAAAATAAAATAATTACTCAGTATCGGAAAATAATAAAATTGAGTGATTTCATTTAATTTGTTAAAACAGTAATTTCAATTTCCTATATAAACAATAATTTGTACATTGAAATTTAGAAATTAAAATATTTAATATATTATAAACTGTGTTTTGTGAAATTTTGGAACTTACAACAGAGCAAGGAAAGCTAATGAATGTTGCTCGGGGTCTAACGCGCCAACGACTTGGTCGATATTCGTGGCATTCTGCAGCAATTGATCTGTGTTCTTGTTTAATAATTCCGAGAGTTGTTGGTTGTTTTTATCTGCACATAATGTCTTTATTGCACAAATAAAATCCTCCATTTTGAATTTTGGAATCTCATACGAGAAAGTGCCTAAGGCTTTTTACCCGAGGTCAAGACAAGTTGCTTGTATTTTGTTTTATTTTGTGAAAAATTCTTCGCCAGGCAACAACAAATTGCCAAGAAAACTTTTATAGAAATTTTCTGTGTCTCATTTTCTGTAGACCATTATATCCATGCCGTTTTCTAAAATCCAGAATACCAGAAATGTGTTTATATTTCCGAGTTTATTTCACAAATATTTTTAATGTGGAAGCTCGCTCAAGTAGGGGAAATACGCCGGGAACAAAGCCGTATAAGCAATTTTTTTGGAAAAAACTGAAAACAAAAAAGTGAAAAAACAACATGAAACTTTTGTAAAAAACATTGAAAATTAATATTGAATTGTACATTAATGTGTCAAAGGAAAGTTTTGTAAAATTCATTTGAATGAAAAGTGTGATTTTCTGCATATGAAATATTATTTTTTATTATGTTACTGGAGAAATTTGCACTTCCAAAAACAGATGAAAGATTGGTCACTATTGATAATACAATATTCAAAATTAAAATTCATTTGGTTAAGCAGCCAAACAGAAATGAAAAGAGGTAGTATATTCTATGTTTTAGTGAAAATTGAATCTTTTACAATAACATACAAAATTCAATTATACTGATAACTTTATATATAGTTACGAAGAATTTTGCTCAAATCCCAAACATCAAGAAGAAATTGAAGTAAGTTGTTTGATATGTCACCAGACAACAGAATATTTGAAAAAATCTAGTTATATGGGGTACATATGCCATCACCTTACCCCACCCCACAAAATAGGGTTATAACTTTCCCAAGAGAGGTGGGCCGAACACCTTCACCTCCCCAAGATTGGATCATTTCCAGAGTGACCAATTATAAGTTCAGTTCACCATCCATTTACTGCTGATAAAATATAACTGATTGTCAGGTACATCAATGAATTTAAGCATATCTTTGAATTTTTTGAAAACCATCAATTGATTGTATTGTATTCTCAGAAAATAATGATAGTATTGCTGACATCTGAAGATGACCCACAACCAATCAGGACTAACAACTTAACTGTTTATCCTTGTATCCTTTTAGACCAAATTATAATCAGCATGCAAGCTATAAGTTAAGCTACATCACTGATGACTCACTAGGAGGACTTTATAGTATATAACTCATTAATTAATAACATATTCTGCATAGTTCTATTGGTTTGAAACTGTTTTCTTTAGAGGTTTAGTAATCAGTATTAGAGACATTGATCCCCTATTGGTCCATGCAGTGTTATTACAGAAGGAAACAACAGAATATCCAGAGAAAACCTGGTCAAACTTGACACAGCTACTCTTCTTACATGCATTACGGTGGCAAGGTGAAAGTAATCAGTGATCAGTCAACCAAGATCAACAATCCATTCCAAAAAGTGTGGGACTGTCCCAGTCTGTCTTCCTATCTCCACCCACAACCCCACCCTTGTCTGTCCCCCCATCCCTGTCTGACCTCTATCCCCATCCTTGTCTGTCCCCCACCTCTATCTGCACCCTTCTCTGTCCCCCTCCCCATGGTTCTCTGTTCCTGATGGGTCCCATCCCCACGCTTGTATGTCCCCTACCCATCCCCACCCTTGTCTATTCCCCACCCTTGTCTATCTCCTCATCTTGCAGGCAACTGCATATTGCAGGAATGAAGCCCCAGAGGTGAAATGGCCCATGCACCAACCACTATACACCTTTTTCATAAATGGCTGCCGATTAAAAATTCTTTTATGTGCATATAAATTGGCCCAACTAGCCTCGTACTCATGTTAAGATTTCAAAGGAATTTCTACCCAGAAACGGGTGTATAGTGTGCCACCAACATGACCTCCCAATCCTCTCTAATCCTTTGCAAATTAAGCTGCACCAGTAACATCATACTGTATATATTTACTTTAACTGTTTGATTAGATCGGAAAAAGTGGGAGATTGCACACATATTACAATTTTACAGAAATAAAGCACCACTCAAAACTTGTCCATATGTACATTATTTCTACATTGAGCCAAAACTTGCATTGTCAAAAAAACATCACCTTGAAAATAGGAAACAATGTGAGAACAGTGGTACACCAGTTGAAAACAATACCAAACAGACTACATACCATCGTCAAACAGATCAAGGGAATAAACCTCAGGAGGGCGCTAGAACCATCAATGAAATGAAAGCCCAAAAGAAGACTGGTGAGAAACACGGTGACAAACCATCCACAACAGCTACAAACACCGACCAAATACAAATCTTTGCTCAGCCTAACAACAAGCAATTACCTCCAAACTCAACTGTGGATAAAGGTGAGTTATTTTCATACAAAGTTATAACACAAACAAAATTATTTCTTCCTTAAAAACCTTTAAATGATTCATTCCGTTCTCTCCGCTTTAGCGCGCATTACGACACGCCCAACTATATAGACCCATTGCACTGACGTCACAAATCCTTAGAGTGTCCTCCAGAAGCTCCCTAACAATATCTGTTCCGGTACAACAACCACATACAGCGCAACAATTAACCGTTTTAATACAAAATTATTATAAACTTTTAAAAAATTTGCTTTGTTTACAAAAGTTATGTTATGCATAGATTGCTAATTTGTCCTCCAGATGCATCGTCACCGGCGCTGTGACGTCATGTGCAATGGATCTATACTGTATACACGGCACGCCGCACTAAAACTGCTCTAACTTCATTCAATGACGGTGACGGTCCATACTATAGGATTCTTAATTTTCCTTCGATTTTACTTGCGGGAACAAATGCTTGAGACGAAAACAATATTCTCATGGTTAGGTAGTCCAGTAAGATTAGATAAGCCAATAATTTTTTTTGTCGCCAACGTCCTTTAGTCTTTACGTTTCTTCACTATCATCAATCCAGCATCGGGTTTCCGTGGAGTTTCTCATCCTATGTCCCACATACGCCCTCTTGAAATCCAGAATCTGACGGCGTCAGATTCTTCCTTTCATGGTTTCATCCTGCCCCGTTACAAAAAATAGAGTACGTTACCTTGTGTCTCCGTTAAACATGTTACCATGGAAATAATTCTTCAATGTCCTTTCGTTGTCTAGAATATGATGAATCAGAAAGCGAAGACAATCAGGTTCCATGCCTCAGGCTTATCAATTTTATTGTTTTTCAAATAAATGATTTCAGTAAGAGGCAAGATTTTGGTGGCTCATTTGACGGATTTGACCGGGACATGAGTGTTGAGAAAACTCTCGTGCAAACTCTACTTTCTCAACTCTCATTCTCATTTCACCAGGGCTTTATGTAGCTATAGCTTAATTTATCTGCTTCAGTAACTTCCCTACATGAGTAGTATATATGTTTCTCATCTATAGTCCGTTTCAATCCTGGATGGCATACAGCTTTGCGATGTCTCGAGTCCTGAAAACCTCAGTCCAGAAAGATTGTCAAGCAGTAGTGAAGACGACGAGGTATATTCGACTGCAGGAGATGAAGTAGCCGGCTCGCAACCCGAAACTAGAAAACAAGACATGAAAGAAGAAAAGTCATGTAAACCTAACAAACTTATACGTGCATCTGCAGCCATACGTCAGACAAGGAAGAGACACGCTGAAGTACTGGATGAGGTAGAAACAACCGTATATAAAAGGCTTGTCACGAAATTAAGACAACTGCGCATTGGGCGAGATACAACCAGGGACGCCGGAACTGGGGGGCAGGAGGGGCAGCCGCCCCCGTTGCCCTTTACCAGGAGGGGCAAGGGGGGCAAAGGTGCCCTTTCAATTTAAAGGATTGCCTTTGCGAAATAGGACAAATAGCGAATTGTCAGAAATTGTATGCAGGGCAATTAGCGAATGGTAGCGATTTGTCAGTGCAATTCTTTTACGAATTTGCTTCAGAAAACGCAATAAATGCAGTCATCGAGCTTCAAGAATAGCACAGTTGCTTGGCGGAGAACCCCCTCACACCCCTATCATCCAATAAATAGAAAACACGATTAGGCGAAGTTCAACTTACGATGTTTTGCAAACATTTCTTAGTATATATCAATACAAAAGTGCCCTTTCACGAAAATCTGCCCCCCTTGCCTTCACATAGTTCCGGCGTCCCTGGATACAACCACCGGAAAAATATTCGAAATTCTGTGGATATATTTTTCAGGTCGTTGTATCCCTCTCTATCCACAGCTGTCTTGTGATCGTCGCTACACTGGTACAAGACCGTTCGAGAATATTACGAAATCTGCGGCTCTGGGGCCGGTTGTTCGAAGGCCGGATAGCGCTATCCACTGGATATAGTGACTTTTTCAACCATTGTAAAATGCTTGAAAAACTGTGAAATTACTGATATAGACGACACAAGAAGTATAAAAAACATTTCACTTATAAATACTAAACTTTAATACGAGTTATACCAATCAACGACTGGTTTAACAAAGCTTGAAATCCGGTGTATAGTGCTATCCAGCATTCATAGAACTGGTCTCAGTTGGTTAGAGCGCGGTACCGCAGGGTCACAGGTTCGACTCCTGCCAGAGGGACCATGCATATAGTTGCACATTTTTCACAACTGCTCTTGGGTAGCTCTAAAACTAAAAAAAACGTATCTACTATGGATCGTTTAAGCCCGTTTTCGACATCTAACGTATATTGTAATGAAACGTAAGCCTGGTTCACATAAAATCGTTAAGCAGTCGCAGACATGTGCCGAATTTTTATTTGAACACAAATGCAGATTCGCGCAGACTGTCTGAGACCGGATCGGCGACGGATCGGGAAAGTTGAACTTGATTCAACTTTCCCGATCCGTCGCAGATCGTTCATATAAAAATTCGGCACATGTCTGCGACTGTTTAACGATTTTATGTGAACCAGGCTGTAGATGAGAAGATATTCTAATGTTTCAATTTTGTAATAAAGTTCTGTTTTGTTACATTCCAGGCGGAACCGAAGAGAAAGAATTATTCAGGTAATAATTCTTTCAAGCGCTGCTCAAAAGAGGATGAGAGCTTGTAAGCGAAAGTTCGCATGAGAAACTCCTGCGGTTAAAATGGAGTCAAACGAAAACAAGGAAGAACTTATTTCGCTGACCTCAGAATGACATTTCGTCAAAAAAATTTTTCTTCAAGATTGGTTTAGAAACAAACTTGGAGTAGGGTTAGGTTAGGATTAGGGTTAGGTTAGAGTTGGTGTTTGGAATAGGGTTAGTGTTAGTAAAACCGTTGCTTTGTTACGTTTTGTCACTCTGAGGCCAGCGAAATAACCTCTTCCCGAAAACAAATACATCATAGAGTTGTATGCGAGTTGACTGGATATTGATGGAATCGAATTGAAATAGACCTTATGCATAATGACGTCACAAGGCTTGATGCCCGTAAGGAATGCTGGTCTTAGTAGTCATCGCCCGGGAATATTTCGATAGTGGCCATTTTGAATTGTTTAATTTTCCCGGGCGATGGCTACTAAGACCAGCATTCCTCGCGGGCATCAAGCCTTGTGACGTCATTATGCATAAGGTCTATTGCAACAGGAGAATGAATGACAGTTTGCGGTGAAACGCGAGCGAGAACTGCAACTCTCGTCAATTCCTATCCTCACTTGATCAGGGCTTAAACCACCCAAACTGTACATGTACTATTAAGTAGTACATTGCCTAACAGTTGTTGCAAATCAACATTGTTATTTTTTATTTACTCAAGTGACAGAATATTTAGATACGAATCGTCATGAGGTACAAGAACAAGATCTTCAAGAATTATTACGATTTCAACACTTAGCAACTCCTGATGAAGAAAAACCTGGTGAGGGACTAGGTTGTTCGATCTTTTGGACAAATTTTCTTTTGCATCGCTCGGACATGGGCAGTTCTTTAGACTGTCCGCCAGGAATTTATTCTTTTGGTGAAGAATATCTCGCTTATTTAGGAATCTTGTACCCATTTAGCTTAATCCTGGGTTACCGCCAAATCTTGAAAGCAAACTTTCCAATAGCTTGTTTAGAAACTTTGGAAATTGTTTCAGAAATCTTGTCTGTGACTCAATTTAAAAGCTTTGTTTTCTGAAGGGCAGGAAAAAACCTGGAGACAAAAATTTCCTGCAGACCAACAGAGTATTTTTGTGCTAAATCTGCATGTGCATAAACACATACTGCCCTAGCTGACCATGGTTTTAAATTCCAGGAATAATGTCTGTCAACCATACGTTGTTGCGCCCATAGTGGAACATGGCTGTTAAGGTTTCCTTCAAATTTTCAACAGCAAATCTTCATTCAAACGAATTTCCTGCAGCTGTTTGACAATTCCTGTGCTCGCCTATTTTTTCCACCCCTGAAGCTACGCCTACTGCCACTTAATTTTCAACTGCCATTTCATATTTTTTCCTTTCAAACAGCCGTCGAAGAACGAGGATCTAGTAGTATACAGCGAGTCTTTAGGTACGTGGTAATTATCTTGTTTTCCTTCTTTCATTTCCCATTCACATCGTTCACTACAGGGGCTGTGTTACACAGTACTACTGTTTTCTATTTATTTTATTTAGTTCTGTCAAGAAACTCGTGTTTGGTTAAATTGAAAATGAACGGTTGGTTGTCAGGTTACGTTTAGGCCTAGTTGAAACGTCGAGCTAAATAAATAAATAGCGGAGGGGTGCAGTACTACCCCACTCCCACCCCACCACCAAACTCGTTGTTTGAGCTCGTTCTCATTAGGTTTCTGTACACGAAAAGTTTGACGTTTCAACTGGGCTAGTACTTTTACACATATAGCTTATTCTTGGTAATCTTTCAACTACCTTCTTTGTTCTGATGTTTTCCCAATTTCATTGCTATTGAATTATTATTGTACATGGATATTATTGAACATATTTGATATTATTAATTCACAGTATTATTGCTGTATATGCTAATGCTATGATAGAGAATACATATTATCATGTGATGGTGGTCAATCTCCAGTTATCAAAGTGATTATTTAACAATTATTCGCCGAAGTCGAGGTTTTTATTCACGATAATCACCAAGCCCGAGGTGAATAATTGTTTTAGTATAATTTCATAGGTGATTATTTGGAAAAGAAATAAAAAAATACACATCTCTTCGTCATTAAATTGACAAAACGGCTTCGGCCGCCATTTCGAAAATTGCTTAAATAATTGACTATCGTGTTATAATCACCTCAACGGCAACCAATCAGCGTGGAGCAATGTCAATAATCACCTAACCCAGGCCTATGTAATTATACTAATTAGAGTTATTTTTCTTTGCTTTTCTCCTTGCACGATTTTTTTCTTTTGTCGACCACGATTTTTTTCTTTTGTCCCCCCCCCAGGCTACCGGAAACAATGGAAACCAGCCACGCGTTACCGGAAATACTACAGCGCGAAACCGGAAGTAAACAGTATTCTCTGTGCGTTGCAATTGTGAAGTGTGAACATTTGATTTTAATTTCGTTTTTAAATCTTCTTCCTGTTGAAACATAAGATCATTATACCGAAATTAATACTTAGAAAAGCTTAATACAACATCTGAAGAAATAAATTTCAGCTAAATCAGTTTACAAATGGATTAAATGGCTCAAAATCGGAGGTGAAGATTGCGAAACAGCGTCCTATTTTAATATCTTTGCTTGCGTTTGCGACAATACCGTTTTTGATTTGTTGTTCCATACAATCTACGGAAATGCCGCCGTATTCTGTGTTTCTCAACGTCTACGATATGGTAAGATTATTTTTGTTTACAATTTTCTATTCATACTATCGTATATAGTTTAATTGTAAGCATCTTTCAATGATTTTCAATGATTTTGTATGCAATTAATAATTAACAAACTTAATGTTTATATTGTAGTGTTACACATGTTCACAATAAAGCACTTTATAATTTTGGTAATCACAATTGTCACACTGCAAATTGGCAAATAAATTGGTTTTATTTTAGAACCATCGAGAAAACAAAATATCTTTTCTGTGACCTTTAGAACTCATTACAAATTATGTGCCCTAATGCCAGACAATTTTACTTGTCAAGGGGAGACTCTTGGCATTAAAGAATAACCCGACTATCTGCCCATAATCCTTTCTTAGCCATTGAAGGCATGTGCAGTCCCTAAATGCACCATATACTATGTTGTTTTACCCAGCATCTTAGACAATTTTACTTGTCAAAAGGAAAGTGTTTTAAATTAATCAATTAAATTATCATAAGATTATGATAAATTCTACATATTATAGCACTGGACAAATGAATATACTTCAAAACTGGGTGTTGGCATTTACCATTCAGCCGTTGAAGTCCATGGTAGAGGTATGATATCAGAAACATACTTGATATATTAGACATATTAATCTTCCTGAAATGAAATGCTTAAATTGGACCATAAATTTTCTAGAATTTGCATTTATTGGTCATGAATTAACTTCATCTGGACTGGTCGACCTGGAACCAAAAGGATGCTCATTTCTGGGAAGTGAATCTTTTAAATTTAGGTAATCAAGTTCAAGCTTAACCCATTGAGTTGCATTTATTATTTTACTCATTGTAATGCCAGACAATTTAACTCATCAAGCAAAGAGCACTTGGTTAAACCTATGATGCCTTGGCTACCAGCTTGGTTGTCACCTAGTGCTGCACCCACAGAACATGGCAGTACCTCCCACTAATGGGAGCCCGGACCCCCACTTTTCTTCAGGACCAACTTTATAATTGTTAACTGAAATTAACTCTAAAACTGAGGAGAAACTAGGATGGAGGATTAGGGGTGCACCGGAACTCAGTTCCGGCCGGAACCCCGATTTTTTAGAGTTCCGGTTCCGGCCAGAACTAGTAAAAAAAGCATGGCCGGAACCGGAACTCTGTCGTTTTCAGAGAGATAGAATATCAAACGTTTTGTGTCTAACAAAAGGTCACAGTAGGAAGAAATTTGGACTACGCAACGGAAATGTACACTATTAACACTTCGTTATGACGTTTAACGCTTGTCAATCTTTTTATTCTAACATTTGCGAGCTCTCCCCTTTCATGACTTGAAGTGTCTGCCTGTCTGGCAGCGGACAAAGTAACATATGACTATATATGGCTTAATAAATTAGTTTCGAATCCGGTTCCGGCCGGAACATAAAAAACTGGTTCCGGTGCACCCCTAATGGGGAGGGTGTAACATCTTAATGTTTTCATCTGTGACATATAATAACCAAATCTGTGGTTTTCAGATTATCATAAAACATTATCTAAAATACATGAAATAGTGTTTCACAGACACTAAAAATAGAAAAATGTTCTGGGGGACCATGCCCCTAGATGGATGGACAATTAGACACCCCCCTCCAACTTGTTTGAGGCTGGCTACGCTCCAGCCACTGATATCATGGCTCACGTTCCTGCTCCATGGTTGTTTGCACCCACCTACTGACACATATAGATCAAGCTAGATACATCCATGCACTGCCCTAAAATATTGTTTACTTGATCGTGATATACAATTACTTTTCAGGGAATCTATATATTTAGGAGAAACAGACCTTACTGAAGAAGATATTAATGCAATCATCCAAGATTTAGGAGTTCATTTTACAGGATTATCTTATCACTTAGTAACAAGGTAGTTGACAATGTACACATCTGTAAATGTTGATAATTATGAACAACCTCTTGTATATAAAATTTATAAACTTTCTGTTATTAATTTTATGTCAACAGAAACTGCAATCACTTTTCATCAGAATTTTCAAAGGTAATTATACTGACAAGAGAAATCTCTTGATGAGTAAAATCATCTGCTACTAGACAGAATAAAATAATAAAGGAGGGTGTGCACGTTTTAACAGGAGACGTGGGCAGATAGTCTGGTTAACCCATTAAGCTCCAACACTCTCCCCTTGACGAGTAAAATTGTCTGGCATCGGACAGAGTAAAATAATAAAGTGGGGCACATCAGGGTGCAATGCGACTCAGTGGGTGAATCCTTAATACACTTTCCCCTTGTTTACTAAAATGTTCTGGATGAATCATTAATCTTCTTTTTAGTTATTGTGTGGCAAAGATATTCCTGCTTGGGTCAACAGAATAGCAAACATAGGTTCTCGTCTTCCTTGGGTATACAACTGCCTTCCTAAAGATTGGTTAACACCAGAACCTGAGGAGCCTGACATGGCCTCATATATGTTTCATCCTGAACAACATCGCAATAATATTAACTGTAAGTTGTTTTCAGGTACTCCAAAGAGTTTGTTAGTAAATGTACAAATACAGTTAACAACAGGTTAATATATATTCTCTTGACTACAGGAAATTGCCTCTACTGAAACAATGTCCATGCCACATCAAAGAAGTGAACAGTTGTAATGTACAGATATTGATTGTGAGAATGTATGCTACAACATGCATACCGGTATTTATAACATGCATAGATGTATGAAAAACTGTAAATATTTTTTAATAAATGAGAAGTACTTTGAGATATGTGTGCTATAGGTCTGCTTGTTGTTAGAAATTTACCTGTACTAGCCCAAATCAGTGGCCCAAACACTACGAGATCAGTGGCCCAAACACTACGAGATCAGTGGCCCAAACACTATGACTAATGAGATCAGTGGCCCAAACACTATGACTAATGAGATCAGTGGCCCAAACACTATGACTAATGAGATCAGTGGCCCAAACACTATGACTAATGAGATCAGTGGCCCAAACACTATGACTAATGAGATCAGTGGCCCAAACAGGAAGAAACTTCAACTTGCTGTGATTGAGTGGTCGGTCCATTACTATGTGGCAAGCAATATTCACTAAATTTACACATTCTACCTCTTTGAAGCACAACATTTTTCTAAAATTTTGTCACTTAAGTAATCATCTTCCTCACTTGAGTCAGTCAACATCTGTTCCTCATTAATACTAATGACCTCGTTACTAACAACCCCATTAATCACCTCTGGTTCTTCGTCAAAATATTTGTCCTGTTCATCCTGGCCTAATATCTCCAGATTGTCATATTCATCACTTGTATCAACTTTTGTGTAATCAAATTCCTCATCCAAGCCTTCCAAGAATCTCTGTCTCATGAGGTTTAGAAATTCTTCACGGAGTTTCAGTTTATCTTCAGAATTTATATTTGTCACATCTAAATAACATTTATAGAAAAAACTTTTGGATTGGATGAGGTACTGTAAACACAAAAACTTATATGATTTCTCTTCCATCCCATTCACATCCCAGGTTATCCTTATAATCCCCTCCCCCATGACCCTACCATCATTTTGTCCATCTCTGGCATGTATCCCATTACATCCCTCAATATCCCCATGTACCCATTACATCCCTTACTATTCCTATATATCCCATCACATTCCTATATTGCTATGTATTATATTGCATCCCTCAATATCTATAAATTATTCCTTAGTATCCCAATGTATTCCATCATGTCCCTCAATATCACTATCAACCCCATTATGTCCCCCAATATTGTTATATATTCCATCATGTCCTTCAATCCCCTTACCATATCCCACAGTATCCCCACCATGTCCCTCAGCATCCTCAACATGATCTCTGTTATCCTCATCATGTCCCTCATTATCACTGTGACTGTCACTCTCGTCATCTTCCTCCTCTTCCATACATTCCTCCAACTCTCGTTCCTCCATTTCTTTCTTTCTCAACCAATCACGATCAATCTGTTGAAAAATGAACGATGACATCTTGAATTCATCTTTCATCTTTGCCTCATCCTGTTTGAATTTCTCTTCGTCAGTCACGTATTGTCCAATGTACTGCTCATATAACAATGGACACCTCTGTTGCATTTCATCTTCACTAAAATAACTAGTGTCTTTCTCCAGTCTCTGCAATGCCTCATACCGTCTATTCTTTACACAAACACCTGAGCGTTTTGCATTCAAATTCTTCTTTAAAACACCAATAGCATACTCCACTTCGCTGCCTGAAGCAGCACAAAAACAACGAAGATCTTCAACTGAAATCCACTGCCCAAAACGGGTCAGAAATACGCGTGGGTTTTGCTCAAAAATGTCTTTTAGTATTTGTATTTTTTGTTCATCTGAAAGATCCGTATCTGTGCGCTGTTGACTTTTTATATTAACATCAGTTTTGTTTATTATTCTGCAAAACATTTGGTTCATTTCCTCTGTTTTACTTTGGTCTGAAATCTCTCTAAAATCGTTCAAATTTTCTCCATCATATTTTGCCGCCATGTTGAATTTAATAATTGTAACCAGAACTTCATGTTAGCTTAGTTGAACTGATTAGGGTTTACGACTACGAGTTACAGTTACTAATATCACGGTAGCCTGCGAACAGGCTCTCAAGCTGAATTGAGAGCCTGCATCGATGACTAATGAATTTGAATATCTGCGTCTCAAATCGTGACGCGAAATTCTCATTGGTCTGATGCTATAATTTATATGTTTCAACTGCTGAAGCAGCACTATGCATAAAAAACACATTAACTGATCAAATTGGTCTTGGCCGTCTTATCTCAAGGCACGAAATGTTCTGTTTTGCGAAAACAGTATTTAAAACATTTGAACTTTTGCTTGAATATCTTATATTTCGAAAAACAGTATATAAACTGTACGGTCTAAATTTAGTTTGCACGGTCTAAATTTAGTTTGCACGAAAGTTGTAAACAACACCATATAAGGATAGACATTCCATATTTGGAAAAACGAACGTTACGGGGCAGATATTCAAATTCATTAGTCATCGATCCAGGCTCTCAATTCAGCTTGAGAGCCTGTTCGCAGGCTAATATCACGGTTAAGATTTAGGCTCGGTAATAATTTAATACATGTTTATATCTTTGCCCACAAAATTACATTTTCGGACATGGCCAATTACCACTGTTATATTTTGTACGGAACGCAAGCTTATTAGATTGGAAAAATTAGCCTTTTAAAATCGAGGCTGCGCAAGCGCTGTATTTACCTGATTTTTATCCAGCCTACAGTAGTTCCTCGGCCTTTTTGCTTCCACCTTACTATTTTATGGTGGTATTTTGACAGGATTCAGGTCGAAGACCGAAAGGGAGCAGCCCGTAAATTCATGACTGTAACTTGCCCGCGCGTGGAAGGTGCACCTGACATGCACCCGACACCAAAGCGATGTAACAACATACCTGCAAAGATGAAATAAATAAACCGCAATTTAGCAGGTTACGAAAACTAATAAATTAAAAATGTTGCCTGCATTCCACCAGCAAAACAAAGTTTCTCATTCTTAAACTGATTTTCCAAAGCGTCAATATTTACACGGCAAACTAAAAAATAACTTTTTTGACTAAAACTTCTAATTTTCATACTAAATTTTAACAAAAAACATGCCATTTTTGGCAATAGAAGAACAGATCATTATTATTGCGTTTTTTGGTTAAAAATTGCGGTTGAAAATTCAAAGCATTTCTTAGCAACGATTCAATGTTTAGCAACCGGAGTTGAATAACGACTCAAACACGGACTGCGTAGCTATCCGAAAACATCTGCATTCGTTGAACAGCGCCATAGTTTAAAAGACAAGAGCTTTAATTTCGTTTCCTTTCGTGCGATGAACTGATAATGGAGATGAAGGCAGTCTACCTTTTGTTGCTAGTGATGGCATTTACGCCACTAAAGGTGAGCAAATACTTCATAATAGTCATGATGCAGAAATAAATCAAATTGAAAACGCGTTCGCCATTTGAAATAGATTTTGCCGTAATCTGTAGTTCGTCTGTAAAGTCACCTGGACAAATTAGGAAGCATTGTCACAATGTTTCGTCGAGTTTTTTTCTTGTTTTCCCGGCACCCTTGGAAACATTCAGTTGTGGGAACAAAATTCGCGTCACAGAAAGCAAACGAGTTTAGAAACATTTTTTCAAGCTGACCAAGTGCGATTTTTGTTACCGGAATAATTACTCCCAACATTGAATAGAAAAGATGGGCTCCAGATTGATCAGAGAGAACCGGAGAGTTTCCGCAGAAAACCTGCGATGTTTCATAGAGTGGACCAATACTGAATCAAAATAAATACAGAAGTAACAGAACTTAACACAGAGTTAACAGTATACTGGACCTTCACTGAACCTACAAAAAAACAGTTTAGAACTGATAAAGCTAGGCAATAGCCAGTATAAGTATAGCTAATTAGCTACTTTACAGGGCCGATAAGGAATGAGCTTTACCGTGTACTTCTTCAGAGAACAGTATCGTTAAAAACTGATACAGCTGTTATACATAAATAAAGTTTCATAATAGTCAGTCGGTTGCTATCTCTGCTAATCATTGTGACAACAGTATTAAAATATTTCCACGCCATTTTTAGACCTGTGCATTTTCGTTCGTTGTTAAACCTGCTGGTACTGCCAAAGTTACAGCTACGCCAGGCGATCTTATTATATACAACTCTCATCTCGTCATCACAGAAAACACTACACTCTCCTTCCATGTCAGTTTGCCGTATTCCCAAACCCCGATTCTAAACGTGGAGAAAATTGAAGTAATCGGTAAAGGCAAAAACTTTCAGACTTCGCAACAGCTTTACAGCTATGCCGAAGAAGATTCAGCCAGCTTGAATTCTCGTAGCCAGAGCTCTATTGATTTTGGAAATGTAACTTGGAATACAGGTTCTAAAAAACCTGGAGACGACTTGGTCGTGCAAGTACAAGCACGCTTATTGAGTAAGTAGTACGCCCGTATTCTAAAAGCTCACTCACACTCAATGCGAGTGGAGGTTCAATCTGAGCTTCTCTTGAGTGTCATTGCTGTTTTCGATTAGCTGGAGGGTGAGTAGTCACTGAATAAGGTATGACACTAGCCGTCCAGCTATTCAAAAACAGCAATGACACTCGAGAGAAGCTCAGATTAAACTTGCACTCATTGAGTGTGAGTGCGAGTGAGCTTTTAGAATACGGACGGTTAAGTTGACATACTTTTTGAATACATGGGTAGGTACAACGTGATGTAATCAAGTAATACAATAATATAATGGAAAATAATGCACGCAGCACAACGCAACATAACAACGCAACACAACGCAACGCAACATGCACAATAATATAACACCACCATTCAACACAACATAACACAATGAATAACAGGGCAATACAGTGAAGTTTTTTTTGTTATTTTCCAGATCATACCAGTGTCACATCAGGGACAGTATTTTGGTTGTATTTCGGTATGCATTATCTGAACGATGCTGTTTGGGTTATTGGAAAGTCTGTAAAAGTAGACTTGCAAAGCGGACCAGCTGATGTTGGAGTGTCTCTGAAAATACCAGACGGACATAAACCAGATATGAGGTATACCGGCACTCTTCTGTTCTTCCTGCTTTACAAAATTGTCTTGATTTGCCTACAAAATTGTCTTGATTTTGCTTTTTACTCGGAGAAATTAGCCATGTAAGCTACTCACAAATTCGAGTATAAATAAAGTTTATGTATGTATGTATATGTATGTATGTTACAAAATTGTCTTAACTTGTGCTCAGTATTTTAACAATTTTGTGTTTAATTAATTGAGGTGGTAAAGGGCTGGTTCACATTTCACGTGAAGAAAAACAGCCATTTCACATTTCACGTGTAAAAAATAACAATTTCACGAAAATTACGTTTTTAACTGTGTAAATTTTATTTTCTGTCTTGAGTATTTCAAATGCTTGTCTTAATCCGTTAGCCTATTTTTACGTTTTCCAAATTAATTTCACCACTGATACACGTTTTTTAAAACAAGCAATATATGTAGTAAAAATCAAGAAAATACATGCATGCAGTAAAATTATTGCATCCAAAAGCATTGGCATGCATTGCTCTTCTTCATGATCGCACTTCTCAATATACTCGTTCATTCTTCAATCACGCGGCTCATGGCTAAGCATGTAAATCACGTTTCACGCCACAAACATGCGTTATTTCCCATTTCAAAGAAAACAAATATTGAAGTGCGTGGTGGTACATTTCATCTCTGGAGTTTGAATCCTGCAATATTATGTTGTCGCATGTGCGAAGTGTGCTTCCAGTTTGACTGTATTTAAACACCGTAAATTTCCCTCGGTTATTTTCGTCTGTTCCTCCTGCAATTACCCTGGGCCAATAAGGAATGATTCTTTATGCCCACGCTCTAGGGAGAACAGTTAAAACGGAACTGATAAAACTACTAGAAGTTAGTTTAACTTCTTTAGTATAACGCTGTGACTAAAGAACTGAACCCATACAGAACTGCTATCCAGTATAATCTAAATTAGTTTATTTTAGCAGCAATACTAACCACAGAATACTTTCTTTCTTACAGTAATTTCAAATTTGAAATTGATATCTATCATTTACCCGGCTCTAAAGGATTCGCTTCCTCGCTAACCATCACCCTGTCAGCCCCATCAACCCTGACCTCACCAGTGGCCACTGCTGTCGGACCCTCGCCAGCTTTTGATTTGTCGACGAGTGGCGGAATTGTGATTACGGTGAGTGCTTTATTAGGGTCAGGGACGCCGGAACTGAGGGGGCGGCAGGAGGGGCAGCTGCCCCTCTTGCCTTTTGCTAGGAGGGGCAAGGGGGGGGGCAGAAGTGCCCTTTGAATTATAAAATACTACCTGATAATCACATGTGCAGTGATGCTTTTTGGGCAAAATCATGAGGTGTGATCTTGAATGTGACCTGATTAAGTGCGTTTGCTTTCATTGGCAAGTCAATACACAATCAGGCAGGCCTATATCTCATCAAACGTTATCCCATCCGTTTTGCCCCTTGCCTTTTTATCATTCCGGCGTCCCTGATTAGGGTGTCTTAATCTAAACTTATACTATAAACAAACTTACTCTAATGTAACATACCAATATAGCTGCTGCTAACTAAATCACTGGCACCCTCCGATTACAGATTTTTATAGGCATCCCAAATTCATAGATTATTATTAAATTTCAACATGGTCATGCGTGCCCGATCTAACTGACTAACCACCTATCTAACCAAACAAAAAACAAACAAACAAACAAAAAACAAACAAACACAAACAAACAAACAAACAAACAAACAAACAAACAAACAAACAAACAAACAAACAAACAAACAAACAAACAAACAAACAAACAAACAAACAAACAAACAAACAAACAAACAAAACAAACAAACAAACAAACAAACAAACAAACAAACAAACAAACAAACAAACAAACAAACAAACAAACAAACAAACAAACAAACAAACAAACAAACAAACAAACAAACAAACAAACAAACAAACAAACAAACAAACAAACAAACAAACAAACAAACAAACAAACAAACAAACAAACGTATGCACATCAAGTTTACAGAGCCGTTGAATGTTGGCCAAAGAGCAAAAATCTCTATTAAGATGACTTATGGTGGTTCTGACAAGGGAAAATTCGTCTACGGTAATATCTATGGCAGTTTTCATTACAAAACAGATCCAGATGGCTCTGGCTCTTGTACTAACCTGCAAACTATAGAAAAGAAGGAGAGTCTTCAATTGGCATTCAAATATTATGTCGTGTCAGGTTAGTTTGATTCGATCATTTTTACTTAGGGCCGCATCCATGACTTGGAAGTGGGCGTTTATTAGAGAGAAGTGCAGTTTGTTGGAGAGCGGATTTGCCAGAGAGGGATGTGTATTATAGAGGATATAGTTGTTAGAGAGGGGCGTTTATTACAGAAGAGAGTTGTTAGAGAGGGCCTGGTGTTTATTACAATGGAGAGTTGTTAGAGAGGGTGTTTATTAGAGAGGGATGTTTATTAGAGAGGTTGATTGTTAGGGAGGGGTGTTTATTAGAGAGGTTAATTGTTAGAGAGAGTTGTTTATTAGAAAGGGGGGTTTATTATAGAGGATAGTTGTTAGAGAGGGATGTTTATTACACAGGAGAGTTTTTAGAGAGGGCTGTTTATTAGAGAGATATGCAGTTTGTTGGAGAACGGCTTTATTAGAGAGGGCTCAGCTAGCTAGAGGTGCTCTATTAGAAAGGGTTTCTATTAGACAGGGGAGTTTCTTTGAAGGGTTGTTTATAAATAATAATGGGTGTTTACGAGAGAGAGAGGCTTAATTAGAAAGATATGTGCCAGTGCAGGTAATGACAATAATAAGAAAGCTTTGGATTAGGAGGACTTTGTCGTTTCGAGCGAAGGCCCTTGTCGGGAGGTTGGAAACTTCCCGTACCTTCGCTCCTCCTTGTATTTTTCAAGTAGTTGCATCGCCATCAATATCGTTTTCTTAAAAAGGGGTCATATTATACAAATTTACGCGAGTTGAGCCTAAAAAATAAAATCTACGTTTTTGCCCATTCTTGTTCCTCCGCAGCGTGTTGTGTTGTCGCAAAGCATGAGCGGGCAAACGGGAAACATATCTGGAAACATTGAAATGCTCAAATCTCAACAATGTTTCCAAGTTTGCCTGAAGATTAGAAAGAAGCAAGCGATGGTCAGCTTCAAAAAAATCAAACAATATCTCTCAATTATATTGATTTGATTACTACAATACTACATATAAATATATAATGTGAAAAGAAGTTTACTGACTGTGATAACTGCCAATTGATCATGCACCATTAGCTGCACAGTACTGTTTAATGAAAGCCACCTATTCTTCTACAGATACCTGCGACCAGTCATTGACCATTGGTACTGTCATACAAGCGAGTTCAGCCATGCTACCATGCTGCCCAGTACGACACACCTCGCCCAGCGCACCTTTTGCAGACAAGAACTGGGAAGTTTGGACAGACGAAACAGGCGCTCGTCTTGCCGATGAATACATTCAATTTGATTTTGAACACAAAACGACCGTGCGACGAATTTATACTCATGGTTTCTCTCAAAAGAACCAGTTCACGAGAAGTTTCCACTTATCATACAGCCAGAACGGTGCTCATTGGAAGTATGTGACGCAGATGGGAAAGAAAAAGGTTAGCATTATTATTGTCAACAAAAAAGTTCTTGACTTGACTTTTTAAAATTTAATATTTGTGTGAGCGAATGACTTTAGGAAACTCAAGTATATTTAACTTTAGTTGTTTGTGGGTTTTTTCACCTTTGTGATTCGTTTTTTACTTCAGAATATGCAGAGAAGAGTGCTTCCCTGAGGGTATTTCAGTTCCTCAAGTTGATGGTCATCACTAGATCTCTTTACAGAACCTTAAGCCTCGGTCAAATGAGGATGAGAGTTGATGAGAATTGCAACTCTCGCTCATGTTTGACCGTCAACGCTCATCGACCTGTCATTGACGTTGAACTGGTTCAAATTTTAAGTAATGAGAGTTGATAAGAGTTTTCGCTCTAGCGCAGTAATATCTAGCCAACGGACCTTTCCCCTTATAACTAAAATTTTGATCTAGACAAGTTTAGACAAAAATGTCATCACAGCTTGAAAGAGCATCACAAAATTAGTAATATTCCAAAGTTTCGTTGCGAAATGTTGTAAAATGCGGATAATATAGCCTTGCGAAGTTTGCCGTTGTTCAGTCATTTTGTATTACGCACGGGAAATTGATGCGGCCCCCAACACCCGATTGGGCTGTCAATTTCCCACGCGTAATACAAAATGACTGAAAAACGGCAAATTTCGCAAGGGTATATTATCCGCATTTTACAACATTTCGCAACGAAACTTTGGAATATTACTAATTTTGTGATGCTCTTTCAAGCTGTAATGAAATTTTTGTCTAGATCAAAATTTTAGTTATAAGGGGAAAGGTCCACTCTCATACAACTCTTGTTCTCATTTGACCGAGACATGAAAGTTGAGAAAATTCCCATGCAAACTCTCGCTTCTCAACTCTCATCAACTCTTGTTCTTGTTTCACCAGAGCTTAGAACTGAGTTATCAAGTCCACCTATTGTTTTTGCTTCACCGACACCGCAGTGGGAATCGAACTCTGAACACAATCATTAACTGATAAAGTTAGTTCAGGTTTCCATCGTAGTAACAGTGGACCTTTAGAGGGAACAGTTTAGAACTGATGCAGCTATCCAGTATAAATAAAGATACATTATTTTAGGTTTCCTCCTGTACTCTAAAACGGCAGTTTAAAACTCTGAGGGCTGTGACATCATGACGTTTCATCTTCTATTTCTGTGATTATGCAGGAGTTCAAGGCAAACACAAACGCGGTGGATGTAATTTACAATCTACTTCCAACACCATTGACTGTCTGGTTTTTACGAATCCACATTGTGAAGCCCAGTACTGCTATTGCTGGGACAAAATTGAAGCTATTCGGTTGCGAAGATACTGCTGCCACAAAACCATGTTAGTATAAGAGTACTGGGGATGTTTTTAAATAAAAGCTGCACATGCCTAGGTTTGTGTCCGAATTACAGAAAAAAGATTAAAACACTTCCAGAGCCTTGTGTTAGGAGGAATTATCGAGGTGTTTTCAATCTTTTTGTTACGTAGTTTAGACACAACCCACAACTTATATAGACGACATTAAAACCTCTTCATCATTTGTTTTAGACGAAGCTTATCAACGAGGATTTATTGCGGCTGTTGATTTACTTATTTTATGCAATGTCCATCCAGATAGGTTAGTGAATTCAGCAACTAGAATACGCAACATGAAGTGACAATATTTTCACATGAAACTATATGATTCACTAACTTTCAGTAAAACCTGTTTTCATATTTCAGAATGCAAGCCAAACCAAACTGCTATCGAAGTATAGATGCGGGATTAAAGTGGGACCGTTAGTATTAATAGCTATATATATCTTTGTATGTTTAAAAACTGTGTCCTGTTTTTTCACGACCTTTTACAGTCTGAACTGCCCACCATTTGAGGCTATTGTTGCTGCAACTTGCAATGCAATTATACGGACATGATATAGTGATGTCAGGTTACGAGGTTTTGGACAGTGTTGGACAGCTTTTCACTTTTCTGTTATATTTTCATTCTCATTCATTTATTTCGTACAGAGGTAGTATGTCCGGTAAGGAATTTAAAGGTCGGCGGAACAAATTGAGAATCAAGTTCTTACTTTTACTGTGAGTTTTACTTTTACATAATGTCACTCTACCAGAGTTGTTTTGCAAGTTGCAGCAAACATTTCTTCGTGTAACACGGCCTTTAAAGGGTAAGAGCAATGAATTCCAAGTCTGACAGTCTCGCCAAAGAGCTCACAGTTCAAAACAAATCAAATCATTCAAATCTATATCGATGATTCAATTGACTAATCTAGCATACAAAAACATGAAGGTTTTAAGGGTGCTGTGAACTGTCAAAAAATTGACCCAGCTTGTGACGTCATCTCATTAACATATCACTGAACCGAAGAAAGATATAAAAATCTTGTAAAATGTCTTGTTCTACATTTTAAGAAGTTCTTTCAATCCAAACGTACTTAAAATTTGTTGCCAATCATGTACCCTTTAAATCCAGAAATACTGCAAAAACATTAGTCAGGCATGTTTCCCAAAGGTGAGCACACCAGGAGTCATGTCACTCTATGTATATATTTTCCTAGCAATGCATCCAAGTATTGTCAACGTGATTGGCCTTGACGAAGCCACTGGAAAAGTTTACGCTCTCGGTGTGACATCAGCAGACACTCCTATTTACATGGAGGTAATCTCCTCTCAATCTGTGCGCGTGATTTCTGAAGCTGACTGGAACGCAGTGAAGTCTGGATGTTCTTTACCAATAGTGATTCCTTTATACCCAGTACATGGTAATCCTTTGTACCAAGTGTCTGGAACATCCAAAACTGTTGGATCAGTTACTTATGTTGGTAAGAAATTTCTAAGAAGTGATTGTGTGAATATATTATTATATAGATTGTACTGGTATGCAGCTAATTAAAAAAATCTTCTCCTTCCAAACGCCCGCACTAAACGCCTGCTACGCAGGCTAACGTTCTTGAATCTCTTGGTTGCGTGACTTTAGTAGAAAGAAGATAAGACAAAAGATGAAATCAATTCTTCTGTAGAAAATTTTAAATGACAACACTGCCACTAATTTGAAAGAGTCACTGATTAGGAGTAGTTCATTGCAGCTTCATTATAATCTTAGAAACAGTAATACTGATATATAGTCCTTCTAAAACCGAGAAAGGAGTTCCGGAAAAAGATTTGTAAATATTTTAGTTGGTTTGTGAAGCCCCATCATGAAGACCAACTCCTGTTGACGAGGCTATATAGCTTCTTTAAATAAATTTTACATACATACATATACACGCATTTCATCATACCATGCAATCAACGATCCACACTACACCATATGTACCACACTACACCATTTCATCAACAACAACAACAACAAACAACAAACAACAAACAACAAACAACAAACAACAAACAACAAACAACAAACAACAAACAACAAACAACAAACAACAAACAACAACGACAACGACAACGACAACGACAACGACAACGACAACGACAACGACAACGACAACGACAACGACAACGACAACAACAACAACAACAACAACAACAACAACAACACTTTTATTTTCACTCAAATATATACAAATTTCTTTATGACCCACAAATGGCAAAAGATAATCTAAGCGGGCCATCAAGAAATTTGTATATATTTGAGTGAAAATAAAAGTTTTGTTGTTGTCTGTTGTTGTTGGTGAAGTATCACCATACCATACCACACGCCTTACTACCATACCACACGACACTATTCTACAGCATATCACACCACAAGCCCAAATCTCGTCTTTTTAAATCCCAGTGCGTTGATTGCACAGTCGACATTTGTATAATTAACTTAACTCCATTATTCTTTGCAGCTTCGCCAGAAGGCTTGCTCAAAGCCGGTAATCCTAGCCAAATGATTGCATCCTGGGCTGAATTCAAATAAGGAAGGACGAAATGGATATCTCTTTTCTTTTAAAACTCATGTTTTATATAATCGCACCTTAATACCATATAGCACCATTTAAAAACAATCTGATTCGCATTAATACAGTATTGTTTTCGGTCAGGGACGAGTATTATTTTCTCACGAGTCACGACTTATCATTGCATGGCAAAAACTGACATAGATGTAACTAAATTGTTTCTGAACATTTGTCGGTCATTTTTCACAAAAGTGAACAGCAGTTTACTTTGTTTGACTGTTTATTGTAACACCAGTTGAACTGTTTATGGAAGAGTTCTGCCGTGGTGTCAGAGCAAATATGTGAAAAATGTTGAATGTTTTCAGAGCACTGCAATAATTAAAATATTGAAAATATATAATTAGTGGAGGCACTTAGGTGGCACTTAGATTTGACGACCATACAGGCGTAATTTAATCTTAATGGTATTTATTTATTTATTTAATGTCAATAAATTATTAATTATATAATGCATTATTTGCAAGTGTTGACTTTATTTTAAATAAAACTCATCAATAGTGTGATGCAGACCTCTCAACTCTCACGCATTCGTCGTGAGTCTCACGCAATTCGCTTCACTCTCACGCTCTCACGCCACGTTTTGTAAATCTCACGCATTTGGCAGTTTCATAGTATTTTTTCAATATAATCGCGTGTTATTGTTCCTGCATATACGGCCCGACATTTTGGCTTTTGCCTGCAACTTGGATACAAAATAGTACGCATATGTAAATACGGCGGACAAAAGGCACAATCAGTCGGAGCAGAATTCTATATGTAAATTATCAAAGGCAAATTAAAGCTCATTACTGTATGTCACAGAAATACAGTTATTATAACTAATTGCCTTGTCTTAAAGGACGTTATGAAGCAATGACGTATTTCATTAAAAAACACCAACTCTCATAATGTACGAAATGCCATTTCAGACCCCCGGACTTTTACAAAGGTGTCATCCACATCCCCAATCTCACTCTTAACTTCTCTGCAAAGTTGTGAGGTCTGGTGATGTTGCGCTCAATCAGGCCATTTCGCGCACAGCTACATGAAGTACAACCCACAAAGTAAACATGGCGGACCGTGAGAGGAAATCGGTGAGAAAATTTTCTATTTTTCTTCGCTAAATCACCTAAATGCGCTCTACCTTTGTGAATCCTGTAGTTTTCAAATGTGAATTAAAATTTTAATCTACTTGGCTTTCTATTCCTGTATAAATCTATAAAATCGGCGTTACAGTTCTTTTAATATTCTTTTTATAAATATTTCTCCCAGACAAAATGGAGTTGGGATATTCAAAAAATTCCTTGTGCCAGAGAATCTCTGATACTTGGTATCTCTTCAGGTTTGCTAGTCGGTGCTGCCGTGTTTTTAAAAACTAGTAAGTATTTCATTTGATGCAAGTATGAAGTTATACGTAATATAATATTAATAAAATATAGTAGCAGACATTCGATCGATCCAACTACTTGACGTAAAAATATTTTATAGGGAGACTGTTCAGTTCATGATTGTTCTTCTGGGAAAAAAATAATAAAAATTAAGTCTTCTGAAATGGCGTTTCCTGCATTTTGAGAATTATTACAGTATGTTGCTAAAAACAGTATGTTTATGATTTTTTTACAATATTTCCTGAATATTCTGAAAAATCGGGAAAATTTGATAAAAATCGGGAGACCAGGAGATTGCGTGAATTTTCAGGAGACTCCCAGTAAAATCGGGAGAGTTGGAATGTCTGTACTAGTATAATACAATTATACAAATATTAGCATTGCATATTTCTGGGGGGTGCACCCCAAAAAACATTTCGCACCCCTCCTGCTTCAGCTTGCTAGGTGGCACTCACTTCACCTCCTGAATTTTTGGCACCCCACCCCCTACCCCCCAGAGCAAAATTTCAAAATCCATCAATATAATATCACATTTTTGTTTGGTAGAAGTAGTACGGAAGGCATGTGACTATGCCGTTGGAACATTTGCTGTTTTGTCTCTTACTTCATGGTAAGCTAACAGAATTTTACCGTGATATCAAATATTCTGATACAGTTTAAATTAATTAATAATATCTTAAATCTCCTGACAAAATACTTAGAATCTCTGCACTGGCATGAATTTGCTAGGAGTGTCAACCCCTCGCCCTAAACAGAAGCATCATTAGTTTTTGGACCCCACTGGTAGTGGCCACTTGCACATCAGCTTGAAGAAAATGAAGCTAGGATTTGTTCCTGGCTGTGCATTATCTGTGATAATCCTAGCTGGAACACCTTAAAACCAACACTTGTGGTGTCATGATCACCACACACCTTCCAAGCTGGGAGACCCACGTTCAATCCTCTGTTGGACCTCTACTCAAGGTCTTAAAATAATTGAGGAGAAAGAGCTACCTTTAAATTACATTGACATCAGTAAATGGTTAGACATTCACATTTTCTTGGATAAGGATATTAAATCATAGGTACTTTGGATCTCCTATCAATACATCCTTCTGGAAAGTATGTCACTTTGGCTATAGAGCCTTGTTTTCGTGTATCAGACATCAGGTAAAGACCGCATCTCAATCACGAAAACGAGACTCTATAGCCAAAGTGATGTACTTTCCGGAAGCGTGTATTGGGAAATAATCCGCTCACCAATGAGTGAGAAATTCCATGAAGTAAATAAACTAAACTCAATTTGTTGATTTCAGGGAGATATGTTCTTACCAGCATTACAGAGAAAGACAGAAAGTTAAAGAAGCTGTGGGCATGTTGAATGAATATGAAAGAAAGCGATCTCAAGGCTTGGTCGATGGAGAACCAACAGAAACTTAACATGAATGAATTACGTTGCTTCGCACATCTGTTCTCAATGTGACTCTGCCACACTGGATGAACATCTCTGCATAATGCAAGATATCATAAATAATGTGGTTACTGGGTGGATAAACAGCATAACCCCCAGACTGCCAAAGACCATTTATACTAAAACAACAGTATTTCTCCAAATTACGTGTGCTCGGCTGTTGTAAATATGTAGTCATTACAGTAAATGCACAATGAAATTATTAGAAATTTTATATATTATGTTGTATTTGTACCAAATAATACATTGTTATACATAGCAGTGTTTTGATTTTTAGTTGCAAAGGCACTAGCAGCTTACATCATGAATATTCAACTAATAAATGAATGAATATTCAACAACAAAGCATACTACATGCTATTTAATTAATTAATAGATATTAAGTGCTCTAAGGATGAACAAACAATGTTTTATCTGTGACTATTCATCCTTAGTTGCAAACAATGGCATTTGGCATAGCAAAGCAGTTCAAAATTAAAATAGCAAAGCTACTCTTTCTCTGCTTCAGCATCTTGTTGGATTTCAATTTTCTTCTCCTCAATCGCGGGTGGCAATTTCTTATCAGCTTGGATACTCAGTACTCCATCTTTCCCAAATTTCGACACCAGCGTGTTCACATCCACTTCAGAAGGCAACGAGATCCGACGCTTGAACTGTCGATGTGTGAAGTGACCTTCTTCTTCGATTTTGTGTTCTGCTGCAACCATAAGTTCATTTCCTTTCACACGGACATTTACTTCTTCAGGTTTGTAACCAGCAAGGTTAAACTTTAGTGACATTTTTGTATCATCCGTTTCATCGACACCCAAAGCCGGATCAAGTGTGAGCGACTTCGGTTGCTGTTTGCATGCTTCTATTTGCAAGACCCCATCTTGAGAGATTCTTGACTTCACCGACATTGGGTCTGTACCTTCTGGAAGACTGTAGCTCCGGTGAAATTCAGAAGCTTCATATCCATACTCATTTTCTGCATAATGTTTTCCCGAAACAAGGACTTTGCCATTCTCAACTTTGCAGTTAACCTCCTCAGGCTTGTAGTGGCTTACATCCAGTTGAGCAATCAATAACTTGTTGCTGTCTTGAGATCGGGTGCGCTGTGATTGACGTTGCTGTGCAACGTACCGAGGACTGCGATAACGAACCGGTGGAAATGTCATATCAAACATTTCGTCAAGTGTATCGGTCAGTGAGGGGGACTCGTCATAAAAACTAGAGAATAAGATTAAGAAAAGAAATAAGATTTACACTGGAACACACATTGGTCATCGTCTTGTTGACAAATAGATGGGAGAGAATAATTGGGTCGAAACTGATTTTTCTCTTTCATAAGACATTGACTGGTGATTAGGTGATTGCAAAATCTCAACTGCGAAACAAAATGTCAACTGCGAAACAAAATCTATTTGTCAACAGCACTCTATCCCTTACTATACTGAAACCTACTAACAGTGAAGCAGTTTTCAAACTTTGCTAACAATATAAAACAACCACCACATAAGCAAAACTCTGCAAACATTTAGACATACGAAGTAGCTAGTTAACAACATATTTTATACTTACGAGTCAAAAAACGAATCTATGTTTCGCATGGACATGATTAACACTTAGTTAATCTTTCATACATACAAAAGTCACACGTAATCTGCTTTCTACATGTAAACATAAAATACAACTTGACCTTGTGGCAAACGATCTCCAACCAGTAATTACACCGCATCCTGTTGTGTTAGGACAAAAAGAACAAGGAGAAAGCTCATTTACTCACCGATAGGGGTTCTGCAATGGTATATCGAAGAACGCCATGCCAAATAGATCAAAACCAACCTATTTTCGTCTTTCCAACTCCTCAAAAAGTACTTACAAAATCAAGATGCAAATGACCAAAATTTAATGTTCAGGAATGTTCTAGGAATGTACATTGTTCTTCCGGTTTTAATTTGTAGGCAACCTCGTCCCCACCCCAGGGAAGAGCGAACTTACTACGCATGCGTGAGACCTGTCACTTCGCATGTTTGTTGCAAAATTTAGCTTGTCATTAGACACGTAGAGTATACTGTTATTGTTATTTGTGGATTGAACGACAAATGAGATATTTCCCTGGCATTTTGACAGGAAATTGGCCATAATAACCCCCACAATCTTTAATAGAACTAGCCCCGCCCACAAGCAAATAACCCACTGACATAACCCAACCTACGATATTAAATATGCAATATAAGTAATCAGAAAATTTGAATGAGTCAGTACCACTGAGTTAGCACTATTTGAGTAATCATGAACCAGCAATTTCTATAAATAGAAGCATTACATCACTGATCACTCGAGTCAGTGACTCTGCAAATTTCGGAACTAAATATAGAATATTACATCACTGGTATGGAAATTAGGTAAGATACTAAAAATAGAATGAAGTAGGGAGTATATAATCCTTCAATCCCAAGCCTAGGGCAAGATTTCAAGAAAATCGCAACGGAGCAAGTAAACTTGGAAGAAAGAAGTGTTTGGAAAAGATTCTTATAAATACAAATTGGACATGGCATTCTTAAGGTTACAGAACACCTTTGAGTGTTAATTTTGCCTAAAATTTTTTTATTGGTTTCCATGAAAGCATTAGACTAGTTCTACTATCTGACCAAGTTTGAACGGAAAATGTTGAAAACTCGCAGAGTTATTTAATAAAATACATTTCGCTGCAATAAGAAAAACATTGAAAATGTAATATTCAAATTCAATTTTCTCCCGAAAAATTTTACGGTAATTACTGATTTTCAAACGAGTTATGCTCCCGCGGGTTTTAACCAATTTTTCTCAAATTTTCACAGGGCATAGCTAAAGACGTCAGTTTCAAAATCGTGTTCGGCTTTTTTTTAATTTTGAATATTTTAAAAATAAAGAGCAATTTACTAAAACAATTCAGAAATATATTGCAGTCGTCAAAGAAATCGCCATATCAGCGGAATGACGAAATAAACAAAAATTTCCGAACACGATTTTTTAGAACAACTATTTTACTGTATAAAAATTATATTTTCATAAATATAACTTAAAACCAGCAGGAACATAACTCAAAAGCGTAACGGTACCGCGATTTAAGATTTTCCTGAATAATTCTTACATTATTTTATTGTTTGTTAATTTTACAACTTTACCATATTTTGCATGCACTGGAGAACATTTGGTGAAAATTTGATGAAAATCGGACTGATATTGAGCGCGCAGTAGCGATTTTCCGCAAAACGCCAAAAAAGGTGTCCTGTAACCTTAAGTCTCTTAAGTATACCAGTGCATAACTGTTGCAGGTAAGTTTCCAAATTGAACCATTATTTCTCGTGGAAAACTTTGTGTTTCTTTATTTTAAAGCTATAGGTGGGAACAGATGGTAGTCAACTGTTAGAATTTTTCTGTATATCCAGTAGTCTTGTATTCGGTGGCAAATAAATAGAGATTTTCTTTCCACCATCTTACTGAAACAAGAGTCAAACAACGAGTGTTTTTGTGATTTTGTCCCCGACCTCTCAGCAGAACTTTACGACCATCAGACGTAATTGATGAAATGCTTGGCATGGCTTTCCAACCAGAAGGATATCACTATCCAAGATATCTCTGCTTAAGACCAGTAGAGAACAACCCAGCTAAACAGTCATGTTGGGAAAACCAAAATAGCGACCGTATAAAAGTGGCTGGATTGGATGTCAAGAAATACAAACCGGACGAGTTGGATTGTAAAGTCGAAAATGGGAAAGTTATTGTAAGTGGAAAACAACGGAAAGAAACAGAACACGGGTACGAAACGTCTGAATTTCATCGTGCTGACAACATACCAGAAAATGTCGACCCACAGTCGGTGAAGTCCAGAATCGAAAGTGGTGTTCTGCAGATTGAAGGTGTAAAACAACAATCCAAAGAAGGCGAAGATGATAAGAAGTTGTCCCTGGAAATAAACCTTGGCAGCTACAAGTCTGATGAAGTGAATGTTAAATTGCAAGGCAATGGTTTGCTTGTCAGTGCTGAGAATAAAACTGAGAAAGATGGTGTCCACACGTGTCGACATTTTAAGCAGTATTTTACTCTGCCAAGTGAAGTGGATGGCAGTACACTTGTTAGTAGGTTGAACCAAGATGGCGTGCTCAAAATAGAGGCGGAGAGAAAGCCCACGGCGATTGAGGATAAAGATATCAAAGTTCAACGTGATGAAGAAATCGAGGAAATGACAGAAACCACTGAAGAGTAAAGAACGTTGACATTCAATGCTCATAAATGAGCAGCTTCACGAAGAATAATGGATACCTATTACTGTAATCTGTAATTATGAATTTAAGAGTAATATTTTGGAACAAGAGACGAATTAACTATCTTATATTTTATACAGTGGCTTTTCAATTTTGTGTAAAACCACCAGCGGTAAACTGAAGATTAAATTAATAAAATGTATTGACATTATATCTTACTCGTTTGTTTACTTTCATCTTCATATAACCGTTTTATGCAGGAGCACCCATTATGCATGATAAAAATTGTAAATTATCCGTCCCCTATGGACCATTCCCCAATTAACCAAAATTTTTATCTAAACAAATCTAGACAAAATTCCATCATAGCATGAAAGAGCATCACAAAATTAGTCATATTCCAAAGTTTCGTTGCGAAATGTTGTAAAATGCGGATAATATAGCCTTGCGAAATTTGCAATTTTCAGTCATTTTAGATTACAAACGGGAAATGGTTACCACTTTTCCAAAATTTTGATCTTAACTAGCCTAAACAAAAATGTCATCGCAGCTTGAAAGAGCATCACAAAATTAGTAATATTCCAAAGTTTCGTTGTAAAATGTTGTAAAATGCGGATAATATAGGCTTGCGAAGTTTGTAATTTTCAGTCATTTTGTATTACGCACAGAAGTGGTAACCATTTCCCGTTTGTAATCTAAAATGACTGAAAATTGCAAACTTCGCAAGGCTATATTATCCGCATTTTACAACATTTTGCAACGAAACTTTGGAATATTACTAATTTTGTGATGCTCTTTCAAGCTGTGATGAAATTTTTGTCTAGACTTGTTGAGTTCAAAATTTTGGTTAATTGGGGAATGGTCCATTCATCCTAGTAAAAACAGTATCGAGCATTTGTATATGGAAACGTCGGATTGAAGGATAAAATAGTATAAAACTACCTGAAAAATACCAGCAGAATTTCTCCAATTTTTCGGGCAGTTGCATCCCTATCAATCCGACGTTTTCTTATTAATATTGGCAATACCTACACTGCCATAGCCTGCGAACAGGCCCTCCTGGGTTACGGGCGGCGCGACACTGCCACAGATCGTTCAACATTATTTTTCTGTGCTCTTCATGTAAGGCTTGCACGCCATTTTATAAATAACTTGGTGTCCATTTCATACAGCTTACCTATTTTTCCTTGTATAGGAAGAGCTTACTTTGCAAACTTATAATATACTGTATTAATTTATTGTATTTACAATTTAATTTAAAACACTGCAAATAAAGAGACTTGAGTAAAATAATGCACCCATAATGACTCAAAGTATTGAGTACAATTATTCAAATTTATAAAATCTTTACTCATACATTAAGTAAATTTGAAACTTACGTACTGTAAATTCGCTCATATATATTTGAGTAACTGTACTCACTATTTTGAGTCACAGTATGTGCGCATTACTATATTTTACTCAAACTCTTTAGTCAAAATGCTCCGGGAATTTTTGCAGTGAATGAAGGAATACTGTGGACTCCACCATCAATGATGCATTTGTGTAGCACGCCTGCAATCATCGAGGGCCTGATCGCAGGTTAGCCATATTCAAGTGTTTTTCCCACTTCTATAGATTTACCATACTCCACTCTACTACTTCACTCCGTTGCAAATATTTAGATCAGTTGGCACAGATATTCCCGACCTCTGGTGCTGTATGTTATATTACTGTTTTAAATACCGTTAAGATTGAGGATCGCCTCCAAGAACTGCCAGCTACAAAAATACAACAAAAAAAATACTTCAGACATATTCGAGATCAACCGAGAGATACGTATTGTAGAATTAAAAGTCTTCATAATCTTGAACTGTCTGTGTCTGTGTCAGTGTTAGGTAGTGTCAGACCGCCGAGAGGTTGGCGGATAACAACCCCCCCCCCCCGTCGCCAAAAAAATTTCGGTCAGTGTACCATTTTAGGGGAAAAAAATTTTTCCGGAGTAAAAAATTTTTCCAGACGAGTACGTTGCTATTGCTTTCCAGCGACTTTATCTCATTTTTTTATGCCAAATTTCGGTACTTAGCCCAAGAAAACAGATATCTTGTCCTTTGCGCGGAAATATTTAACACACAAAAAAGACTGGGGCGCAACAAAAATTTTTCAGGGGCCCCCAGCACCTCGGGGCCCGGGGCAATTTGCCCCCCCCCCCCTCTCGGCGGCCCTGGATAGTGTCAATAATATAAACAAGCTTTCGTTGCTAGGGATGCAACTACCTGAAAAATATAAGGAGAATTTCGACGTTTTGAGCGAAGGCCCTACGTCGAAATTCTTATATTTTTCAGGTACGGTAGTTGCATCTCTACCAAGAAAAGTGTGTTAAGTCTTCATTATACCTGTTTAACAAACTGTGATGCATTAAAGATCTCACTCGCTCCATACACAATTGTTTTTGGATTCGAAGGATTGCGCTATAATAAAAACAAAACAAATAAAAATTCGTTGTCTACGTTATGTTTTATTAAAAGAAGAATGTTAGACTTTATGTTTTGGTTATCCCAACCTTACTTATTAATGCTACTTGTTCTAACAATTAATAAAACTCCAACGAAATTTCAACAAAACAAAAATAACATTTTCCTTTCTAAAATTTCCCGCCTTAAGAAATGCATGAACCTGATTGGCTGATTTTGGCTTTCCTGGTTCTTCGTTGTCTCTCGTACTGGCAACAAAACTTCGCAAGCAAATATACGTATGTGTGAAATAATAAACATTATTGTACATTTTAAAATAATTAAAACACAGTAAACGTTATGGTTTTCAAACCTACCATAGCATAGTCAACCAAATTCTGGTATTCGATGTAATTTCCTCCGCCAACGACAAAAACTATGGCCTAAAATAACGGCAGAAAAGAAAGTTAAGATATTTCAAGTAATGGACTAAAAGTTAAACACTGTAATCCGTCTCAAATTAAAAACTACTGGATCTATCTTGTATTTTGTACGATGTCTGCAAATCAGTCTGTTAACTGATTGTAGAGATCTATTCACACATTATTACATCGACCACCTTGACATAGACTTAAGAAAATAATGATATAACGGAAAACGTTCACACCTCTTGAAATGGCGTCTTATTTCGAGGGATGGAGGAACTGAAAAGAAGTAAAAATTATTACAAAAAAAATCATGGCAAACAGTAATCAAGCAAAAAAAGATAAATGTTAAAACAAACCTGTCAGTGGTTCTGAGCATTTTTGGATCGAAGTGTCTGTAATCGTCTACATCCTGAAAAACAAGATTTCATGGGTTATTGGGTTATCTATTTAGCTGTCTGATCAAGCCTTCGCCGGAAATATCCTAACGTTGTTTTATTCAGGCTAACAGTAACAAGAATTTGTTCCCATTAATGAACCCAATGGCTTCGTGAATCAAAATAAAGGGTAGGTAAACTGTAAATTACCAAAAACAAAACTTACCGCTGTTGATTTGATTTCCATAATGGAATCAACAATTCTCGTTACAGGCAGATTCTAAAATGAAATAATATAATGTAAAACATAATTTCTTCAAAAATACAGTAGGTGAAAAAATAGACACTTTCCGGGCAATGGTTATAATATTACTCAAATGAATACCTTATTTCCAACGACTAAGTTCTTGACACCTTCCATAACAAATTGAGAACTAGTGCCAATAATTTTGGAAAACATAGCACTAGAAAGCAAAATTGAAAGCTTCGAGTTTTGTCGTTCAGTTGACAATATCAAAAAAGATTTATGGATTTCGAAAAATAAAATGTGAAAAACAAAAAGAAATGGAGAATTACCTATATGTATTTTGTCCTCCACCCCCCGACTGAACAGGTCCTGTGGTCATTTTGGTGAACGCTCTAGAAAAATTATTTTAAGTAAATTCATTATTTGCTTTGTTAAGAAGGACTTTAATAAGTTTTCTTAAAAATTCCAAATTGTTCTTACTTCCATTTCTTGATATAATTCAATGCACTGAGGTCAGCTCCAGCGTCTTGTAGTGCCGAGGAATATTGGTCAAATTCAGCCTAAACGTAATAAAAGTATCATTAATGGTAATATTACAGTCACGTGATAGCCGGCGGTACATACTGCACAAGTTCAACAGGACCAAAGAACAATCTAACATACTTACAGCGGACATAGTTGGTCCAGAAATATAAAATATTATAAATAATCTTAGTTTATCTTCCGGAGTGCCAGCTGAAAGAAATAAAATGTTTTGCAACTAACTGAGCATTTAAAAGAACAATGACATTTCAAACATGTTGGCTGACATTATAGAATATACCCTTCCGGAAAGTAAGTCAATTTGGCTATAGGAGCCTCGCCTTTGTGCATCTGACGTCAGCTAAAGCCCAAAGCGTGAGCCTGAATTGCAATTTACGAACAATGAAAACATATATATATATATATATATATATATATATATATATATATATATATATATATATATATATATATATATATATATATATATATATATATATATATATATATATATATATAGGATATTAGACGGTTGCGAAGAGATATGAATTTTATGTTCGAGTGGCAAAAACAATATCTCACGAGTGAGATATTGTTTTTGACACGAGAACATAAATCCATATCTTCTCGCAACCGTTTAATGTTCTGTTTATTATATGGACTTATTCAGGGTGACAAAAATACACACAAAGGCAACATGTAAATAAGCACGCGAAAGACCAGTGTAGAAGCGATATTTTTAGTAATTATAGTGCAAACATAAAACTAGAATAAATTTTACTTATCTCAAGATGTCTTTTAAATGTTTTCGTTTCATTTCCAACGTTAATTTCGTTTTAAATACGAACCAAAGACCATTTGTGTTTTCAAAACAACAACAATGAAAATGGCGGGAAATTTTCGAACTTCGTATGTCACTAACATAGATGGTCACTAGCAGGGGTGAAATACGGAAAATACGCGCACCTGGTCCCGGATGTAGTGACGTATGAGTTCTACCAGTGTTTTAGTTTCCAGTAAAACACCACTATCCATATAATAAGTATATAGTTTTTCGTTTTACCTCAAAAAACCACAACAGTCTGTTTCAGGTTTTTTGAGGTAAAACGAAAAACTATATTACGCTCTATCTATATGGTATTGAGCACTGTTTGTGTTTCGTAAACCAAAATCTTAAGCTATAATAAGTATATATATCTGGATTAAGAACTTGAGTCATTCGGCCAAGATGGCGGAGTTGACGTTCAAAATCTATGAAGATCGTAAACAGTTATTTCCAGTTTTTTTCTAACAGATCGTATCACTAATCAAGTTATCAGTTCATAAAACCATAGTATATTATTGTTTAAATCAAAGTCAACACACAAAATTTTGGTGCACTTGTTGCAGCCTTGTGCTAACCGCGCAGACAAAAACAATAGGGACTGGCACTGGACGTCAATTTCCGCCATCTTTGGTTTCAAGCTTTGGAGCGAGTTCTCACTCTAGATATATACGGAGTTCACTGCGCAAGAGGACCCTCGTATTCCCTCGTATACGTCTACCGTTAAGTAGAGTCTACGAATACTGACTATATACAGTCTATAACAACACGTACCCTCCGGATCTTGTATAAATTCTAAAACAGATTTATCCTGCAGAAAATAAATTTATCTAGTATTTAGTCAATCAATCAATCAATCAATCAATCAATCAATCAATCAATCAATCAAAGCATTTATTTAAACACGATAAAATTTACAGCATTTGCTGAGGCCCACCAAGGGTGTAACCCAGGTCGCTTGTCATTCGTTTTGTAGCTGCTTTGTTGCTTGTTTTATTGTAATAAATGTCGCTGTCACTTTTGACTCTTAACACAAATCACAATTTGTCGCTTTTTCCCAGTCAGAAGTTGTCGTTTGTCGCTCTTTTTTAGATAGTCTGTCGCCTCTTTTTAAGGAATGTCGCCTGTCGGTCATAACCCCTTGGTGGGCTTCTTTGCTGATGTGGTCGTGCAGTTAAATTATTATCCGATAGTTAGTATATATTACAAAATCCAAAATATAAAATATTAATTAATTAACCTATTTTGTTCCTAACTCGTCTCAATATTTCCTCTGTATTTCACTTTTAAAAGTGGCTATATTTCAGTATAGCTCTTCGGTTGTTTTCCAAAGAATTCCATAACACAGCAGCTTGATCAAATTTTCAGTTTTTGGCTTTGGTAATAAAACTGTTTTTGTTTTGGTAATAAAACTGTTTGTTTCCGTCTCAAATTATAGCTATTCGCTTCTCACCACACACACAATGCAGAGCACACAATGAAACGAGAATTTAGATTGAACATTTCTAGAAAATCTTACCAATCTTTGATTACTCATTATTTTTTCCTCCGATTCAAAATATGTATCAAGATGGCGTTGCTGTAAGGCAATAAAAAAGAGCACAACTGCTCGCGATTACGAGAACAAAATAATTCTATTTTAAACTAGAGGGCAGTCAGAGACTGCATACTAATAGGCGTATTAAATGTTAAATATTTACCTTAATTTGATCCAGTAATGCTGTAGCAATATTTGTATGTTGGTCAATTAATCTCTTTTTCTCCAGTAATTCTGGTAATGAGCTGCAGAAGTGGACAATGAAGGGTTAGATTTTGCGATTAAAAAACATTTCACTCTTTTGACAAAAAGGAGTGATATTTATACCTTACAGCTGACGTGAGTTTAGACGTATGATCCGCGCTCATTAAATCCGTGATGGCTCCTTCATCGCTGTCATCTAAACCCTTTTATAACAATATAGTTTATTAATTTTTGGACAATTATAGACAAGTTTCGGAGATAAAACATGACATTACCATGATATTTTTTAACCGTTTCACTTCTCCTTCAGATGCTTTGTACTCATCCAGCTCTTTCTGGATCGATTCAGCAACGTTTGGAAACGGACTACAGGAAACAAATTCCCGCGTTAGCATAGGGCTTCAGTTTCTCGTCTCAATGCATAATTTCAAATTTTGATTACCGCAACCACTTACTAGCTTAGTACGCATTGGTTAATGGTCCCTTAATGGTAAGCGGTGATGGTTGTGGAAGTGAAGTCTGAACTCTCAAATGTATCGATCTGACAGTTAGCAGAATGAAGAATGAGGGAATACTGTTCATTCTTTTCATCATATGTCCCAACCCCGTCTACGGTGGAGGAGAGAGCCTGGGTACGCGTGTAGTAGTTAAATTTTCTTGTATTTCTGTTTGTTACTGACAAATATACAGTGAATCCCACTCACCTTCCTCTGTGATTATTCCAGAAGTTATCAGTGGCACTGATGTCATATGATTTAGTCTTGGTTGGTCTTGGTCGCGAATGACCATGCTCTGTCGTTTCATTGTCTGGTGCACTTTCTTTTATCACAACACGATTTAAATGAAGATCCTTGAGAAGAAAGGAAGCATTGACAATAACAAAATCAACCGGAGATTCAACCACAATTATTTTCCTTACGATTGTCTAAATCTAATCTGTGCTCCATCGGCCATAACCTTTTGGTTCAGTGTTACCACAGGAGGAAACTGGAATACATTGAGAAACTTGCAGTGTTTGGTAGAGTCAAACTGAAACCATTCTTTTCACATGCAACTGAGGTGAAATTATAATCAGGCAACTGAATATTTCAGGAATTGAGTCTTGGTTCTTGAGGTGCGATGGACGCATTATACACGGATAAAAACGAATAACCAGTTCCCGGTTGAAATCGACAGGCTTGAACAAGGTTGTGCTGCAGCCTAGTAAGAACAAATTGTCAACAATGTTGTTACAGCATTGTTACAACTGAGCAATACTGTAACAACATTGTTAACAACTTGTTCTGAGGGTGCAGCACAATCTTGTTCAAGCCTGTCGATATGAACCGGGAACAGGTTGGTCGTTTTTACGTGTGTTTATCGGAGTAATGCATAACAAGCTCTTACCAAAACGTCATGACACAACGCCTGATACGTCCACGTATGATGTAATGGTGTACAAAGGTCAATATTTCTATCCAATATTATTAACACAGGTCGCTGGAAACTAAAAAAATGCCCATTCTTTAATGCCTTGGAACACGTTTTATTTAAATCATTGCAGTTGAAAAGTTTTGTTGCTTTGTTTACCTAAATTGCCCTGTGCTCATATCGCCTGCGAATAAACTGTTCCTAGCGTCACGGAGATTTTCTCGTAGTTTCTTGTCTAACGCCTAAATGTAGAACTATTTCAATTAGTGGAAATTTCACAAAATAAAATACAAAAAAGTTTTCTTTACTAAACAGTACCTCCGACACTATTTCAGCAGCATTCCCACGTGGACAGCGAATGACTGGAACAGTACCTGACAATTTCATTTGGAAATCATATATTAACTGAATATATGATTGTCAAAGACGTTGCATACATCTTATACAGTACAACGTCTCAAAGATGTGCAAAATAGATTAATCTTTGCTATAATAAATGTACGGTACATGGTATTTCCACAACCTAAAACTTCTTCTACACTGGTGCAAATACAGTACAGTTTCCTATCATTCCAGCAATAGTTACGACATACTGTATCACAACTAATTTTGTTTTGTGAATTGCTTAAGGTATTAAGGTAAAACGTCATACCTAGCGTCACTAAAAATGAGAACAGACTATCCACCACTGTATCACGAATATTTTCAATGTCTGTGTCTTTAGCATCGGGTCTGTTTAACGCTAAACAAATTAAACACAAAGAATGCTTGAAAATGGTCAGATTTATGCTACAGAGAGATGATTTATCTGCATGTCCAACTAATTTACTTTGGCAAGAAAAAGATGGTTCATCTGATAATTTTCTTACCATAATATGATATTGAATCTCGTTCTTGATATCTTGTCGTAAACATATTTTCTTCCAGTGAGATAAAATTTAAATATTGATCAAATACCTAAAGAGTGAGAGTTCATGAGAGTCGGGAAGTGAGAATTTGCATGACAGTTTTCTCAACTCTCATGTCCTGGCCAAAAGAGAACAAGAGTTCTGTTAATTGGATATTACCAGTTACTGTAAACGAGCAAAAACTCTCATCAAAATTTGAACAAACTCTAAGCTGATGAGAGCAGATGAGAGTTGACAGTGAAACACAAGCGAGAATTGCATCTCTCATCAA
>CACRXK020001178.1:0-58577 GCA_902702795.2 Paramuricea clavata | reverse complement strand
TGTTCGTTTCATAAATTTTAAACATATCTTTAAGTTCCTTATTACCATCCAAGACCTGGAAAACAGGAAAGAAATCATGGTAGTGTAACATACAGTAGTTTGTTTAAAGTCAGTATTCTGCAATGTTTTAGGCAGAATATGCAGCTCTTGCTGAGCAGCAGATGTGCTCAACACCTATTGTAGACTTCTATAAAGGCCAATTTCCACTCAAGAAAATTTTCCACAGACAGAAAAGTTTCCGAGAATATCATTGTTAAAAGTTGAAAATTTTCAACTTCAAAATTTTTTTCCGACAGAAAATTTTGTGTAGGCCAATCACATTTTACAAAATTTTCCTGAGCCTATAGTGTCCACAGTTCAAAAGTTGACCGTCTGCCACCCTGTAAAAGTTACTGAAACCCTAGACTTACCAGTACTGGTGCTGGAATTTCAAACTTTGTTTTGTTAATCAACCAGTCTTCATAGTGTTGGTGAATGGATGTGATTAGACTCTGAGAAAAACATGGAGATATTTAATTAGTGAAGCAATTAATCAGTGAAATGATAATGAGATAACGACCTTAGCTGTATGTATTACAGCAAGTCTTTATTAGTACCATTGGAATGTCTGTTTCTTCCTTTCTACTCCGCTTTTTAATTCTTTCATAGCACTCTTTAGGATCTGTTCTCAGGTAAACTAGAAAGTATTATTCAATATTGTCAGTTGTTACAGCTAACTAACACCTCTGAGATGGTGGTTTGATTCTTACTTTGGACTCAAAACATTCATATAGTTTGCCGTAAAGTAATTTATTTTCTTCATGTATTCTCGTTTTCTCCCACAGGGAAAGTTGATAGTGTGTGTTAGATGTGTGCATCGGATCGGCTAATTGGCTAATGTTTAATATCCAACAATTGGCTAATGTTTAAAATCCGATCCGAAATTGTCTAATCCGAATCTGATCTGACTTTTGATAAAGAATTCCAATCCGCAGAATCCTTTAATTTAATTAATAAAATAAATTTCTCATTCAAGTGAAAATATTTAACCAAATAAATATAAAAGCAAGAAATACATGTCAAGAAGCTGACAAAGTGACGTCCAATTGAAGTATCAAACAAATAATGCAGCGACAACCGCGTTGTCATGGATAATTAATTTCCGACTACAAAACAACTTTATCAATCCGAAATGAATTTTTTTGTTCCGAAATCGGATCGGATTTGCACACCTCTAGTGTGTGTGTGTGCATTACTTATAGAGATAGATAAAATTCATGACCACATTGGCATAATCTCAAACAGTCTGTGCCATTGATGAGCGAGTAACTTCCCAACGATGGGGTATTTGCTCGAAACGTTGACATTCTGCTTGTATTTTTCAGGTAGTTGTATCCCTGCCAATCTGCAATTTTCACATTGGTTATAATATTTATTATCTATAATAAGTTCTGTATATTTATTAAATATTCCTGCACCTATTAAATCCACATGTGGTTTTTCTTCTCTGATGACCCAATCAAACCATTTTCTATAGACTCCATATTCTATGGATGACATATTCCCACTAGTAATAAAAAAATTATATAGGAATGTTTAATGTTTTATGCATAATAGTATGCCAAAATCTAAAATGGCTTATGCTATATGTATTAGCTTTTAACTGTCTCAAGTGCACCTTTTATAAAGATTCTCTACAAAACAATAACCAGCACTATAAACACTTCTTTCCATCAACGTGACTGGTCGATTTTGTTTTCTTTTGTGAACTTCCAACATTGTAAGGAGGACATAAGATTGAAACAAATAACTCCATCTGCTTGGATCTTCATAAAATAAAGCCTAAAATGAACAGGAACATACTTTATAGTGCTTCAAGGAAGTCTATACTTTAAGTTTTGGTAAGTTCACCCACAGACTGGTAGCACTCTCCCCAAAGTAAAATCATCTGGTGTAAGACAGAGTAAAATAATAAAGCAGGGCACTTTGTCACTTAAAAGATTAATTAATCATTGCCTATAACAATTCTCACCAAAGTGTTTCCATCTCCCACATTTTGCCATTTGTCTACAGGTTCAGTTATTACCTAAATAAAGAATGTTACAGTAAGCAGGGTTCGTACATGTGAGGAAGAGTCAAATTCAAGGCCATGTATCATCAAATTGAAGGACGAAATACTGAAGAAAAGGGGTTAGAAATCAGTAAAATCTGACGTTGAATTGTTCAAAAGGCAACTTTAATGAGTTGCAAACAGCTTTGTCAGATACGAATATGCAAAATAAATTCAACATAATGTCCATTTTCAATGTCAAACAATTTCAGAAAATATCCAAAAACTTGAGCAAGAAAAATTCAAGGCCTTGAATTTGTTTTCAAATTCAAGGACATTCAAGGACTTTCAAGTTTTGGTAAATGTTACAGATGGAAATTTGGAGTGGAAACCTATACATGCTATACCACCCCCAGCCCTGTGATTCTGATGCAGCACCCTGATGACTGAGCTACAGAGTTCGGTTTCCAAGAGCTAACCAATTTGGCAAATGTCGGGCAAATTTTCAGCTACCCCCCTAATTATTTTCCTCAGGTACGCTATGCTACTTACTTCTACATGTGAATGTTTATTAAAATACTCGAGTAAAGTGGTTTTTCCACTGCCTATATTTCCTTCAATTGAAACCTTGATAAAGGAAAAAGATATTTAATATTAAAGAAAATGTAAATATCTTTTAAGTCAATTCTAAAATATAATGAGGCACAACTCACAAGTATGAATGGAATGTAGGTAATTTTTTTTATACTGCACCTTAACAGGTTTTAATTTTTTCCCATTACTTTTCATATCATTTTCATTATGTAACCAAGAACTTAGCAGATGACTTTTACCATTTCCTAACACTGAACAAAATAAGAATATACAATTTGTACAATCACCATACAGTATTCCCTGGCTGGGGAATAGTTAACAAAATTTTGTATTACAAAAAATGCCTTAATAGCCCCCAAGTTCTTAATTAAACAATTACCTAACATACACACACATAATATAACATCAAATTGAATACATACTCATTTGAAAAATGGTTTAAATTCGCTAAAAATCGTGGAGAAAATGAGTTCACTTCGGTGGTCGATGACTTCGTTAAATTGAATTTCCCTCCAAAAATTTATATTCCATATGCTTGAGCCCGCGAACGCCGCGAAAATGCGCAAATTGCTCACTAGGGAGGGGAGGGAGAGTGCAATAATAAGGTTGGAAAATGTAAACAAAAGCCGATACACTGAATCAGTATTTGTATTATAAATATTGCCATAAAATTTTGACTTTTGCATAGAATTCGACCTGAATTAGTAGGATTGAAATAACCCTGGCTACTTCTACCAGAAAACAAGTAATAGATTTCAATAAAGTATAAAGGATATTCATTTGATATTCACATTTAATATTTCATACCTTGCACTTTCGAAATAATTTCGCGAGAGCTTTGAAATATTTTTTTCCACAGTTTCATATACGTTCTTTAGCGAGTAAAATTTTGCCTTTTGTAACTAGCCTACAGAAACGAAGTTATGAATAATTGTGAAGATATAAGCATTTTTAGTGGTATGAATATTTGCAACATACATGCGTTCGAATTCTACAATATACCAAAAATTTAAAACTCACGTTCGTTTATATTTATACTGTATTAAAGTCGTCATAAACTTGAAGCTTTTTCTCAGAAAACGGGACGCGATGACGTGTTGACGTACAGCGCAAAAGTCGTGTTAGTCAAAGTTTTATGACTTTATGCCACAAAACATTACAACTGAAATTCAAGCCTTTTCACTGGCAAAATATCTAGTAGGTCCACTGTCCACAGAAGTGACAGAACCACAGTGACAGAACTGACATGTACAGGAGTTGCCATAGAAAATATGACAAAATCGCAGAGACTTGCCTGAACACGGCCGGGAAAGCGTGCGTGTTTCCACATGGAAAGCGTGCGTGTTTCCACATGTGGACTTGTAAGATTCCTAATCCTTTTTTTGTGTAGGTAGTGGCTGTAGCAGTGGGCTGTAGTGCCAACAAAAGTTTGTTCAAATTATCTTTTTAATATTGGACTATTCATTATATTAGAGTAGACTAGAGGGGCTGAGTACCAATAAGTACCATTAAGGGACCATTAACCAATCAGATGCGTTTGATATATCCGATGAACCAATCAGATGCGTGCTAAGCCAGTGAAAGGTAGTGGCAGGTAGTGGTCAAGAGTAGCAGTGCAATTTGCTTGTATCACTGACTGACAATCCGACATCAGGACCGACATATATAGTTCACAAATAATGACAAAGCTAAATAAATGAATAAACAGTAAATTGGGTTTATATGTATTAAATAGACATATTATGTTGCAAAAATATTTCACAGCCATGGGCTGTGCCACAGTATGTCAATAGTAATACTTGTTTCTGAATTTGTTAAATTTCCACAGCATCAAGGTTTTTCAGGTAGTGAAAAAAATTCCTTGATAAACGGAATTGTCGGAAAATTAGAACGCAACGTATTATATTTGGAACTTATATGAAGTATTGAACTTAGCGCTGACTCATAAAGCAACATGGCGAAAAATCAGAGAGTTGCTATTGTTTCATTTCAAGAGCATTTTAACAAAATTTTCAAAGTTTTTATTAAATTTGGCACGATAGAGCCTGTTGTTATTGCTTTAATATGCTGGATTATTGTCATAATTGGCTCATTGATTCACGATTTTCATCGGCCGCCCGAATTTTACTTGTCTGACAAGCGAAATATTTTTAACGCTCTGTTTGCAAAATGGTGCCTGGCATGGACCTTAGCGTTTCTAACGCCATATATGGGTTTAACCTACTTGGTGAAAAGTAAATACAACTTGAAATCGGTTTCCAAGAAGGTTTTACGGCTTGTTGTTGCTGTTACAATTTGGTTTGTGGTGACAACTGTTTTGGACTGGATAGAGAACTTGACAGGGGAATGTGAAGGAAGTGATTTATATTCAAAGAAGCAGGAGTGTTTCCGAGAAGGCTTAGTTTGGAACGGGATTGATATCTCTGGGCATTCATTCCTTTTGGCATACTGTACTCTTATAATTAGCGAAGAAGTCCAAGTCGTTAGATATTGGACTAACGAGAAGATCTATCCTAACGAGACTATTTATGCTAATGAGAAGAACAGTCCTAACAAGAACATTTATGGTGAGAGGATTCAAACTAACAAGCAAATTTACTCTAACGAGACATTTCAGTCAAAATCAAAGCAGGAGTTTGTTAGTGTTCGTTGTATTTGTATCGTGCTGTACATCTGTTGCTGTCTGCTGATGATGTTATGGGTGACGCTCCTTGTGTTTACAGCTGTCTATTTCCACACTACCAACAGCAAGATACTTGGGATTATTTTGGCTCTCTCTGCATGGATTCTTACGTATAAAGTCTACTTCTTATCAAAGTACTTTCCTGGTGCCGCTACAAGATTTTAACTGCTGTTTTGAGTTAAAGTTAGTAAGTTATTATCAGATTTTAATTTAAAATTCTAGTTTTTATCTTAAAGATGCGGTACAGTCCGTATGTAATCAACGGCTTTGTTTACATTTCGGTATTTCCCAAATATTGAATTTTATTTGACAACTATTTATATTTTCATGATTCTAGAGTATAATAAATTATCAAAACACAACAATCAAGCTTTGCAAGAACATAAAATGAAATAAAAACCTAAATAAACTGTTTGTATTAAGCTACGGATACACAGGCAATACTTTTCTGGCGATGTCAATGCAATAGTGGTAAAATCGTTGCATTGCCGTTGTGAGAAAGAAATTGCTTGTGTATCATGCTCTGCAACGGCAACGCAAAGCTGTGTGCAATCGTTGCCAAAATTTCAAATCATTTGATTTTCGGCAATGATTGCCGAAAATTAGGAGGTGTGGTCAAGGAAGGTCAAGGTTGATGAATAACACGTTTCTTGACCAGCCAATCTGAATGAAAAGCATTATGAAGACATATATTGCAGGTGAAATATTGCAGGTGTAGCCACCTTGTGCGACGGCAACGCAATGCTGTTATCACCCATTGCGTAACCATCGCAGCAAAAATATTGCTTGTGTATCCGAAGCTTAATAAAAAGAGGGCTCCTTTGTGCACATGCGCAGATAGGACTGTACCACATCTTTAAGCTTGATGTAGACTATCAAAGATTCTGTGATCATAGTAGCAACTTTGCATAGGTCGATTCTAAGTTTTGAAGGGTTTGTAAGAATTGTTTGAGGAAACTGACTCGTTATTAAACACTAAGTCAGTTCCCTCAAACATTTCTTATGAATTCTTCAAAACTTAGAATTTACCTATGCTAACTTCATACTGTGATAGTCTAAACCAGGCTTTACTGATGTCCAGTACAGCTGTAACCATAATAGATCATTGAGAAAAAGCAGAGTGGAAAAATTGTTGTCTTTGATACCGTATTTATTCTACCCAGTGCCATAGCCAGCCTGACAATTTAGTCTTGGTATGCAAATTCAAAATTATTATTCATTTCTTTAGAAATTGATTGTTTTCACAGTCAATGAACACAAAAATATTTGCATGGCGGGACTAAATCGTCTGGCTGGATACGCTACTGATTCTACCTAACACCAGATGATTTTACTCATTGGGTGAAAAAAATAAAAAAATTGGTCTCAAGTTTCATAGAGCTCTATGTTTTATAAGGATAGGTTGGTCGTAAAAACATTTTATTTCATAAATAATATTTCTTAGCATATACTCGGGAGGTGGATAGCGCTTTTCATGCAATTTTATTGGTTGCACAGCTACAGATATCCTTGCACTATTTACCTCCGGACAAAAAACAAAATTGCTTCCCGTTTCGTTCCGGTTACAGACGATCAAATTTCTTTTACTAAACGAATCTGCAGTTTCGCCAAACACGAAGAAAGCCACAAAGTTTTGTCCATTAATCCACAGTGTGCAGCCCAGATGCTATTTGCTATTTTACTTTGCTTGATTACAGATGATTTCACCTGTCTAGGGGGAAGTGCCCCACCCCCTTCCATTGTACTGTCCAGTATTTAATAGGTAGGCTTGGGTGTTTTTTTTTGGTTTTATTATTAAACTGGTTTTCGGTGGTTTAGCTTTTAGAAAACTGGAAAACCATCATCCTGACATATTTACTGTAATCGTCCGGTAATTTGACCATTTTAAGATACTCAACACTCAAACATGACATATTTTACTAGAAAAAATGTTGCACTTAACCAATCACTGCGCATCTAACAGTGTCAATCGTAGCCCACCCTTAATTTGGTGCTGAAAAATTATGACCCACCCTTTCAGAAAGGCTAAAGATACCATTCCATTTTTCTGTTGCCAATAGTTATTCAAATGGTGCAATTAAATACAGAAAGGTCTTTCTTTGTATGGAACTTCCCATGCATACTGATACTGCAATATTTTTCAGCTCATAATTAGAGAACTTGAGTTTGCCATTTACGGCTAATGCCAAACCGCTAACGATAATTGTGATTTAACTATGCTCTCATAGAAATTACACTAATTTTGTTACATAATAAACATCCTGCACAAATCTCATGACATTTAACAATAATATCAGAAAATTAGTTAGCCACTACTAACGTATAAGCCACAGTGGGGGACACTTTACAAAAATTTTTTTGGGAGGGTGGGGGCTCGTGCCAAAGGCACGGAAAATTTTTTAAATTTGAACCCCGGAAATGGCATTCTGAGAACACATTTTTTAAAAAACCATGAATTTTACAATACTACAAAAATACACATGCCCCTGAAAAAATTTCTGCATATTTTTACATGACCCACCCTTATGATTGCAATTAACTTTCGATGACCCACCCCTTCAACCATGCTCGAAAATAGTGACCCACCCCCCTATTTTTCCCAGCCACCCCCCTTTTACTTTATGACTGGTCCCTAACACTGCATGCAAATCAATTCCTTGACTTCCTTCACTCAGTTCGGAACTGAGACTGGTTTAGCATCCTAGTCCTTATTTAAATTCCGAACATTTGCATGCAGAGAAAAATACACAGATATAGCCTCCTCCACAGGCATCTTGTTGTTCACGTACTTCAGAAAGTCTGAGATTTTTCGCCTGCAAGAAATTTTGCCCGATAATCGAAAGGCGATGCCTGCGGAGGAGGCTAACACAGATAGTATAAAGTGAACACCAAACAAGAAGAATGCCTCTTTGTTGTGTCATGGAACTTTTGCATTTTGATCTTTTTCACATTTCCTAATTCATCAATTTTCATTTATCCAGGATATTTAAGACACATTTGAAACGGAAGAAGTTATTTCGCTGACCTCAGAATGACATTTCGTCAAAACTTTCTTCAAGATTGGTTTAGAAACAAACTTGGAGTAGGGTTAGGTTAGGGTAAGGATTAGGGTTAGAGTTGGTGTTTGGCATATAGGGTTAGTGTCAGTAAAACCGTTGCTTTGTTACGCAGGCCTTAAAATATCTTTTCCAGGCCCGTCTGACAAAATGTCCGATGACATTGAGTTTGGGTCGGACATATGTCCGATGACCTTCAGTTCAGTTTTGACTCGGAAATAAGTCTGAATGACACAAATATAAATATCAGCACAATGTATTAATTCTGAACGGTAAATGCAACTCGTACCCAGGAGCGTAGAGAAGAGAGCCTGGGTACGAGGTTGCGGTAAATGTTGTGAAGATATTAAATCATTTGTTTCTTTCATACTTATTTCCAAGCCAAAATTAACTTGCTTTCCAGAATAGCAGTATTAAAAAAGACTTCAACAACTTAAGCCCGTTTTCCACTTCATCATTTCGGTCGCCACCCCGCGCTCGACTACGTTAAAACAATATCTCCAGTTGACCTTCTATACAATAGTACTCAGATTTTCCATTTAACATACAAGCCTCTAGTCCTGGGCTGGGATACATTTTGATTTACGATGGACAAAGCTACAGTTCGGTCGCACACAAATACACTTAGGTCGGACAAACAATAAACCTCAGTTTCACTTTGGTCGGACAGAATGTCCGGTGGTTTCATCTCTACGTCGGACAATTTCACGAATGGGTCGGACAATGTCCGTGACCGACCGATATTTGAAGGCCTGTGTTACGTTTTGTCACTCTGAGGCCAGCGAAATAACCTCTTCCATTTGAAACAGCCTCCCCCGTAGGCCATAATGAATTCCCTAATTGTGTAAGGCAGAGTATGCCTGTTCGCAGATTGGAAATTCTGGGAAGTTTGAGGGATTTTTCCCGCCCACGTGTTCATTCCCTAATTATTTCCACTCGCGTGTTCACTCTCTAATAATTTCCGCCTGCAAAAGGGCCTGGGGAGGAGGTAGTTGAAACAGCAAAACACACTCTTTTTAGCAAACTTTGTTTATTTTACAAATATCTCTTATATTACAATATATTATCACCTAGAAGCGTTCGTGCTAGCATTATAAATAGTGCATTATATGTTGTAATATGTCTAGAATCATCCTATGTAATAGTTGATGTACAAAATTCACCGACTCATGCTTTACATGGGGTTTAACCCTTGACAATTTACAACCTATTGTGCATTTCCATATTTCGTATGGTTCTTAAAACGGCTTTTTTCTTTGACAAAGCAAAGTCACAGATTTTTCAGGGTTTTGTAAGATGATAGCTAAAATTCAAGCTAATTCTTTCGGTGAATGGCTTTCTGAATCAGAAGTGATGAATGTTTATGATTCGTTCTTTGAAAGGATTTTAAAGTGAGGAAACTAAGTCGTATCTTATAAGTTGCCACTTCATTTCTTATTTCACGACCAGCATATGAGTATGTCATTGTTCCTGACCTCCATCACCATTCGTCAGTCGTTCTTTCTCTCATCTGATTGGCTTGGCAGCTAGTTACCAGTCCATCACGCCTGTCTTGGGTGTCCGAGGAGTGCTGAGAGAATGGAAAATAAAGCTACAATGATTTTTATTGGCTAATTATTCGTTTTGAAATAAAGCATGGTTAAAATGAACTGAATCACGAAGCCCTACCGTACCATCAGGTTTATTGTCATCCCTCCATGCTCTTTGCTTCTCTTCAAATTCTGCTAGTTTTATTCTTGCTCGAGCCAGCGTCTCTCGCATGAGTTTGTCTTCAACCTGCGCTGTGGCTTCGTCGAATTCCAGACACCCAATACCATCTAGTCTGTGTAAGTCGAACCATCCTTTGAAAAACACGCATACTCCGTTCATAATGAATGAGCTTCGAATATGAACCTAAAATGACAAAAACAAATTTAATTACAAATTCATTTACTAAACTTTACTTATACGGGATAACTCTTGGAAAAACAGTTCCTAGAGATCCAGTGTAGGTCACAAACACACGTCCGCCGTACAGTAGATATACCCGTTTATAGTATTTTAAACTTTCTGTCCTGTTTTTTTTTGTGTTTTTTTTTTATAAAGTGCTCTTTATGAACGTAAAACCTCCAATATTCACGTAAAACACACAGTCTAAAGTATATGTATCCGTAGGCAAATTACGACAAACACCATAAAAGTTCAGCCGTTTATTTCAATATACGCTCTGTTTAAGAAGCTTCAAGAGAATGACGTTTTTCTATTGAATATCAAAGGTCATAATTTGAAACTACGTGTTTTTGTACGCAACACTATTCAATAAGTCATATTAGTCAACCAAGAAAGTGGTATCATTTTTGCTGAATCAATATACATGGCCTTTTGTCCCAAGTAACAAATAATATTAAATTAAGATACAAATTCAAAAAATTAAATATCAAGAGGTTGTCGACTGATTTGATTATAGCTTTCTTTGCAATGTTAATAGGCTATACTGTATAGCCCGTAGCACTAGCAGTCTACAAAGTCGCAATTTGTGACACGTGCCATTAAAATGTTACAAAGGCATAACATGATTGGATTATTATTATGATAATTATGAAAGATGATTATCAATATAGCAACGATACTACATGAATCATATGTAGCAACGATACTACATGAATCATATGTACTATTGATATTGTAGTGAATAATTATAAGATTTTCTATAACCCTCGATCATGGAAGAATTTGAATACAATTCTCTCATCTAACTACAACCGTTTGGTAGTCGGCAGTGTTACTAGGAGGTAGAGTGTTCCCTTTTGTAGTAACACTCCGTACTGGACAAGCAAGAGATTTTTAAAAGTAATTAAGAGATGGGCATTACTGCACGTATCGTGTAATCGGTATAAAACATTATATCGTCATATCAGTATTTGCATGCACACAATTTTTAAGTTTCCTTTGTTGCATTATGAACTTCGAACACCTGCTTCAGGATAGTTAAATATATCAGTGATATGAATCATATTCAACCATCTGCCTCCAAAACACCGTTATTAGTCAAGCAGCTGATTGCCTAAACTCGGCTAATAACTGACAACAATGTCACTGATGCGCATCACTGATTATCATAAAAATATCAAGTCAAGATTTATTATAAAGATAACGTTTTATACTGAGCGACACTATCATTTATCAGTCCTAAACTGTTCTCCATACTAGAGGTTTAGTAAACTATTTAAATTTTTTTTTGCTAGATCACATTACGTTCTCGATTGTTTACGAGTTTAACGCAAGTCATTCGAGATGACGTGCATTGCAAGCTTTTATCGCATCACAGCACTGTAGGCAATCTGGCTCCAACTGTTCCCCACAATCATGAATGATTTATTTCATTGATTATTTACGAAGCAACGCGTGCTTATACAATATACTGGAATTTTTCGATGGAAACGCAACAAATCTCGAGTATCTTCTTGACAAGGTCAAGCACTTGAATCAAGCAAGCGCAAAATAAATAACACGCTATTTTGCGTGTAGTATTAATGTATACTACCCACCTTTCCAGGTTCTTGTTCGAAGTTTATAAATGGAGTTGAGAGCATGTTATCAGGTTTTGGAAAAAACAAGCAGATGTTCGTTCCAGTTGCGACAAAGGACTAAATGAAAAAAGAAATTCACATCTTTAATATTAATGATCTCTGATTGAAAACAACAACTTGTCACTTGTGGCAAAAAAAAATTGCAAATATAATTTTTGACTTTTTTTACTCTAAAGACTATATTAGGTTTTTGTCAGAAGTCTTGTCTGTCCAAAAGAGGAAAAAGCCATATTGACCTCCAATTTGTAACTAGCATGACCTGTGTGTCACTGAATCTGGAAAAATCTAGCTATTACTAAAATTTTCAAATACTTTGAGAAGTGTACGTTCTGAAGCAATTTGACTATCTTTTAAATTATTCAGACCGTCTTGTATTGCTATTAGCATTGTCATGGAACAGAAAGTCTCAACGTTCTATATAAAATATATTCTCAATGTGTATGTTCAATTGTTATATATTATTCAAAAGATACATTAACAACTTAAAACTAATCCTGTTGGTAAAGAGAGAGAATTATTTCTCCTAATTCTATCTCAGAATATTCTTAACTCGTATATAAATCGCTTTTGAAGGGTTGGAATTTTTCTTCATATTACGAAATTGCGTTGCCCTTGAATGTAAAACAAATTAAATTGAATCCTTTCTGGATTTACGTTGGCGTTTAGTTCTCATGACAAAGTTTTAGCCCGCTCAATAACTGAAGATGATGTTCACCATGTGACTGAAGGCATTACACTATTTAACCATTTCTGCGTTCTGATTTTCTTTGGGGGGAGGGGGGATACGCCATTGGGCAGTGGGGAAATGCTTCAGCAACTGTTCAATAATCAGTTTGCTCAAGCCCAGTTCAAAACAAAAACTTATGTGTATTTTACGGGTCATATATTTTGCCACCGCCGACTTTTTAATGTTATTCTTTTTGTTCCGACGTGTTTGTCTAGCCACTTGGCTGGATTATAAAGCTTTCGTCCTCAGTGATTAACTACTCACAAGCTATGAGCTTTTTTTATATATAAGTTTGCATCAACTTTTAGCAAGTAGTTGCTGCTGCCCTAAATTTTCTGCGTTCAAAGCCAAACTAACGACAAGCTTTTAAAGTTTTCATATCTCGTTCCTCATTTATAAATTGCAACTTTTCCAATATTCCAAAACGACGATTTTCAATTAGAACGTTCTTCCCAATTAGAATACTTACGGCATTGATTCGGCCTTCTCTGCAATCGTTCTGAAAATGCTGTATACGTTCTGCTTGTGGTCTGTCTCTGTGCATCGTATATTTGATCTGCAAGAGAAACAAAGCTTATTCGCTCAGATCACTGTTGCATGAAGTGCTGTCAAAATGCCCTTTAAACCAGACAGAATCTAGCAAAAAAGCCTTTATGAAGCAATCAATGCGCATACACACCTCAGATTCTCGTGAAAGTTTCCGAAACAGTTCATCATTTTCGAATTTGCTTCGTTGATCAGGCACAACTCTCGGCATTTTAATTGTTTACAGTAAAAATACAAAATAAGAACTCTTCTCTCGATATTTCTGCCTTTGATACCTGCCCTTCCTGTGTGTTGTTCGTGCCGGTTCCTGCAAGCTTCTAATACCAGTCGACCTTGATCTCGCACTTATATGCAATTTCAAAGCAACCTTGAAAACGCGATATGATTGGTCGTCATCAGCAGGTCATCAGCCTTCTCAAGCGTGAAATTGCGAAATCATATGACGTCATGTATAGTTCCCGAACAAAGTTCGTGCCTCACACCGAGTTCCGACGTCAATACGTTCAAGCACGAAGAAGGGACCGAAGGTAACGAAGGTTGTAGAATGTTCTCAGAGTGTTCTAGAATGTCGTAAAACATGGAGGTTGCGTTGGAGAACCGTTTCAGATGTTTCTCGAATGTTTTATTTTAGTTCCAAGGGTTTAGCCCTCTTTCAGTATATTTTTAGCTCTATTTGGGTTATTTTAAATCAAAATAAATGCATAGACATACCGAAGACATAGGTGTATTGCATTCGTATACACATTTTTATATGTTTTGAATGTGTTGAACAACACTGTTGTTTATAAACTTGGTCATATCGGCAGACATTGGCATAGCCCATAGGTTAGATTAAATTAGCTTTATTCTGTAGTCATTGGTCAACAAATTATAGTAATCATTACCGATTGAATACAGTATCTGACCACAAAATTTTAAATAGCTATATCATGCTGTACAGTTTTATATTACATATCACGTAGCTAGGGGTAATCTTATGACGATTTCGGATTAATAAATATTGCAGTAAAAACACTTGAATTCGCTTCTGCAAAAGCTGGTAGGCACGCTTTGAACAAAACTAACTCCAAAGAAAAACTAGTCAATTTTTGTTGCAAAATGCAAAGATTATTGATGTATATAAAAAAATAAATAACAACATATAATATAATTAAACTGTTTATAATTGGCAAAGTTATTACATAGTCACCACCTTTATACCCTGGAACCAGAGGTTTTTAGGTTTGGCAAACGCGAACTACCACCTTTATTACAGTAATGTCAAATTTTCACTTCCGGCTTTTAATAATATTTTGTTTTGATTTTCTGACTGCAGCATGGCTATAGAATATAACTTTTTTATCTTCCATTCAATGAATATGCTAATCCCAGGTGGTTTAAACATAAAGGTCAAGAAATTTAGCAGATTTTTAAAGATTTTTAGAAACATTTTCCGCTCTTTTGAAATTCAGTAAAATAAATCTGTCGGTGAAACGGAAGTGGCAATGCTACCAATGCAGGAATGGCGAACGTGACCGATTTCATCAGAATTTCGCAGAAACGATTTTTCTAGAGCTTGCTTGCGAAAGTCGAAGCGAAAGTGATGCGATGCAAACGAAAGCGAATCGTTTTGCTTGCTTTGGGGCTGCTTTTAGTATTCATTCTATTCTCTATTAAGAAAAATCTCTCCGAGTCCATATATGAAACAATTAGTAGCCTGGTTTGCGACGAAAAGCGTGGAAAAGCCGTACTTCGCGAACTGGTACAGTATTTATTAATTATGTTATTTCCGGGCATATAAAATATAATATTAGAATGTTTATAAATATACCGATATATTCGCAAATGTTAACATAGCGTGCATTTGGACAAGTGTAGCACTTTGTGTGGTTAATTAGTTCAATATTGAATATTATCAAATTAATGGTAAACAATATAGAGTGTGATTGCACTAGCTCTTGCACCATTGGCCTCGTTTCCATGTGGTTATTTTCTTATGTTTCGTGCACAGAGGTTTAAAGGATATAGACTTGTGATTGGGATGAAGATCAACAAGAAACATATATCTGCATGAACTGTGGGATTTCACCTGGCCACATGCACCAGGCAAACATGAAAATGAGGCTGTGTGGCAAAAGTGTAACAAACTATACTGAAACATCAACAATTAACTTCTCTCACACCATACAATCGTCTGACTACAGAATTAAGATATCTGGAAATGTGTGACTTCGTGGCAATTTTTGGCATGTGTGGGTTTGTGGGACCAAAATTTTAATGTGTGACTTTGTTTCATGCCAAATGTGTATATGACTGTTTCATGCCAAATGTGTATATGACCCTAACTGTCCTGCTAATCTAGCTAGTTCATTTTGATGGCTTGTCTAATCATGCTTACTTTAAACCGGATGATCCCTCATCAGATCGATGATCTGTGACATCACTTTGGTATAAAATTGGCCAGACTCTGTTAAAATATAGGCATTAAGTTCATATAAGCATTACATTCACACTTACATTCACACTTACATTCACACTTAGCTCCATACAGACGAGCAAGTTTTCCTTGTTCAAAAGCTGCAATTGACTAATTTTTCAACATTATAGGCTTCTTGTCAAAGAAGATATTGCATGTCAATTTTTCCCATACATGTGAACAAGAGTAAGTTAATTAAGGAAAACTTGTCAAAGAAACTTACTTGTCTGTAGTTGAGCTTTAAAATAAGAGATCATGCAGCTAAAAGTTTAAATGGTACCTGGTGCACCTTTATTATTTTATTCTGTCCCAGAGTAAGTAAGGTGTGTCATTTTGTGTATTATGTTCTAGTGCCAATCATATTATGAAGGCAAAATAACAGGCAATCTCTGTGCAGATCTCTGCAAGACGGGTCAACTGACTATTGAACAATGCCTATCACACAAGAATGACAATGTTATATTCTCGGCAAAATGGAGGCAACAAAACATAATTTTAAAAGCAAAGAAGATGTCATCCTACAACTCTTGGGAAGACGTTTTTCCAGGTAGGAAACTTAAAGAATATACATCTGCTAGAACACACTGTTTGAAATGTACATATCATATGGAATTTGCCTGAATCGTGGTATTTGGTGGTTGTGGTGATTGACCAGTCAATAATGTGTTTTCCACTGTGATGTATCATATGCATTGATAGTTGATAGCATGCCTAAACAGCAGTAGCCAGCTAGGTCATTTTATTACTTGTATATACAGCACAAAAATATATCTAGCACCACAATGTGGTGATGGACAGATGCCCCTCCCCCTGCAAAAGGGAGATCGAGCCCTGCAGATTGCATGCTAGCCCAAAGGGTCCAACATCGGGTTCCAAAGCCGGTGCATAATCATGCTCACCACAAGTAAATTGGGGTTGCATTACTTAAATATAATGTCATGCAAAAATAGTTCTTGTATATAAATTTAATTAAAACTGTTTTTATTTTAGACAGTGCTCGTCTGGAGTTAGCTGATCTTCAACATGACTTTCTTACTGCAGTATATGACCACATTGTTTCACAGCTTTTTCACTTCAAAGACATTAAGAGCAATACCTTAAAAAAACTATCACCAAATAAGTTGCTGGCACAACTTTATTTTAATGGATCTGTAACTAGCCTTGCACGAAACCAAATGCAAAGCCTTTGGCAGTTGCTACGACAGGATGAATTTTATCTTATGCAACTCTTAAAAGATTTTAAACACATTCCCACAATTTATGGAACCTGTGGAAAATTCTATGCTTTGGAAAAAGTTAAAACATTAATTGACTTTGTTGGAGTTGGGTTAATTTCAGCACCTGTAACTTGGAGAGTCCGTGTTCAACTTGCATTAGATCTTATGGACCTTATTCAGGAACTTGACTCAAAATCATTCTATGGTTTTAGCTGGCAACACTGTGATATACAGCCCAGCAATTTTGGTGTAAATAATGCAGGGACAATAAAATCAATTGATGTGGACTTGATGTATACAAATGAAAAGATATTAGAGATACTGGGTCAACAGCTTGGTAATTGCTCATCACATAAAGATTGTGAGTTTTTTGACTGTACATCACTGTGTAATTTGGAAAGCAAAAAGTGTATGTCATTCAAGATTTCCAATAATTTACAGGTATGTATAATTAGGTGGAAATTACCAGTGGTGGATCCAGCAAGGTTTTTTAGCAGCATGCTGGGCGAGACTAGCCAAACACACCGAACCCAGCACTGGACAGCAGTGTACTGTCATAAAAATACACCTTGTAGTTTCTTGGTTACAATTTACGATAACCATAACGAAGACTGATAACGAACTTTGAATACCTCAAATATTTAAAACTAAGATAAAGCACCCCCACCCCCTTTGCACCCCAGTTGATCAAGCCCAACAGGGGTGCACACACCTGTCCACTGCCCCCCCCCCCCCCCCCACCACTGGAATTACCATTTCTAATAAATGTAAATTGAAAATGATTTCTTAATAGTATTGTTCTTCTTTTCATCTCAGGTAGCTTGCAGAGATCTGCTTCAATCAAAGTGGTATGAAAGTGGCTTGCTTGCTGGCATTCCTTCACAAAGTGCAACAAAATTTAATAAAATACTGGATGAATGCGCAGCAACATCAACCACGCCTTGGACAAAACGCAAGTACAACAGGATATTCAATACACTTAAACGTTATCTTTTGGAAGAGCAAGAAGCCAGCATGACTTTGTAAAAACTGGCGTTATTATTTATAAGGTAATTCTGTAATATAATAATATAAGACATATTATGTAAAATTGTAAATATATTGTTTTTAATGCCATGCAGGACAAGCTAGGAGTTTAAAGTTTTTTTCTGAAACATTGTTTCCTAGCGAATGTTTCCCAAAGGTAAACCAGGAAATATTGTTTCCTATCCATGTTTATGGAAGGTAAATAATAACTAATTGGAGATTCCATTTGTCAAAAATATTTGCCAAATGTAGACTGTGGCGGTAAGCTTACTCGCAATAAACAATATAACCCTTTGGAGAGTAATGGAAAATGCCAATTTTTCAGTTCTCAGCTGATCGCGTGTTATTATAAATCGCAGGTTATGCATGCAGTGAACTTTAATAGCAAACAAGCAACTGACACGAAGCAAACACGCAACTGACACGAAGCAAACACGCAGCTTATGTTAATGAGTTATCTGGTTAAACTAGTTTGTTGGTACATTATGGCACTCCCTCGATAAAACAGCTCCGTAAAAAAGTTGCAAACTAATTTCTGGCAATAGATTAAAGCCTACTTCTATTAACTGTGATTAAAGTTAGTAATTTCTGGGAACTATGTATGTCATACAGGAAGCAGGCACACAAAAGAATGTGACACTGTCAACACTTTAAAGGTTCCGGTGTTAGTTTAACATATCGGGTTACTGTCTGGCACGAGACAACAGAAAAGTACCTTTGTAGACTTCATAAAATTGGTTTTTACATACAATTGTGTGCGCAAAAGGGTAAAGACTTAAAGTATAATGGATGTCACATGGTATAGCTACTTAATTCCATTTTTGACTCTTTATTTTACATCGAATGGTCAAACAAGTGCCGAGAAATTGTCAAAATCACGAGATGGCCAATCTGCTAAACAGCCTAAACCGAAGCTACTATTGATTTCGTTGGCGGGGTTTCGAGGGGATTATATCACAAGAATAAATTGTTCAAACTTACAACAGTTCGTAGCGGACGGTACCTCGGCTAGCTATGTACAAAACTCAATAAATGTCGCCAGTATTGCTAACCATTATACCATAGCTACAGGGTTGTATTCTGAAAGTCATGGTATTATAGCGAATACTATGTTTGACCCGAAGTTAAACCGTGTTTTTAATAGCAAAACACGTGCAGACCCTGAGTGGTGGACCAATGTGCATCCGATCTGGCAAGAAATTGGAAAACAAGGGCAGGGGCTAAGTGCTTTGTGTCACTGGCCTGGCGTGTACGGACCAATGGTTTCTAGATTACAATGTGGGCGAAGAAAATCCTCCAAATCTGACATCGATCAAGCGCTGCAGTGGCTTAAGAATGGTGTTAAATTAGTATTACTCTACTCAGATGGCATTAAAAAGGCTGCCTTGAAGTGGGGACCGTATTCGCTACAAGCAATCAATGAAGTTAAAAAATTTGATTCGATCTTGAAATATCTGATGGAAAAAACACGCGAGCTGAATGTAAATATCGTGCTGACGTCAGATGGCGGGGTCACTGATCTCAAGTGGGATCATGTGATAGACCTAGACCGATGTATTGTCCCTTCGTCGTACGTCTTGATTCAAGCCCAGGCCACACTCCTTCTCTACCCTAAACAAGGGTATACTGCAGTGGAAATTCATAAAAACCTCACGAAATGTACTCATATCAAAACCTATTTGAAGGAAAATTTGCCTTCACATTTTCATTTTACTCACAATCTGAGAATTCCGCCCGTGATCGCCTTCGTTCCGCTGGGCTCCGTCGTACGCTCGGGTAAGTCCGTGCATCGGAATATTAACGAGATTCTTAATGGATCATTAGGGTTTCAAAAGGATATGGGTGGTAGTGGGTTCCATCCGGGCTACGAAGTTATGAGAGGAGTGTTTTATGCAGATGGTCCGTCTTTTCGATCTGGTCTTAAATATGGTGCGATTAATAACACAGATATATACGGACTAATGTGTACTATTCTAAATATAACACCCCGTCCTAGTAATGCATCGTTTGCTGTTGTTAAATCCATGCTAAAGAGTACTAACTTTGGAGTTAATCCAAACACGTCTCCCACAAGAAAAAACCGGCCCATTGCCACATTCCCACCTACGAAACGGATAAAAGGGTACTCCCGAAATCATGGCCTTTTAGGGGATTTAGAATTACGCGGTTTTCTCATATTTGTGGCGTGTTGTGTAGGATTAATGATCTTGCTTTGTTGTATCGGTTGTCTCTACTCAATGACAAAAAACATGCAAGGAGAGTTCAAGGGGAAAGCCTCAGTTTATCCGCCATTGTTAAGCACAGATTTGACATCGTCTGACGAAGATTATTAAGTCATTAGGATGCGCTAATGAGTTCATTAGGATACGCTAATTGGTCGATTAGCAAGCGCTAATTGGTTTAATAAAATAGTAGGTATGCAGTAGATTTAAAACACGATATTCTATTGATCACAGCACTATGACGTATTGTCTAATAAATTATAGCACGAATGAGCCTTTGGATAACGCTTAGAATGGTCTCACAACTCGGTGGTTCCATTGTCTTTTCATTGTTTTGAAAATCGTACTGTTCTTCATCTCACCCAGTTATGATCCAGTGATCAGAATGTTCCATGGTCTTTTCATTGATATTGTTCCATTCTGACATTGTATTAAAAGTTACCACTGTCCATATTCAATCACTCTATTCTGTGCTATCACTGACTATTATTTCGACATATTTGTGAAACGTTTTGGATTGGACTTCATTCCGATTTAGAGCTACATGCGCTTACTGCAAGTAAATAGAACCCATACTGTCCTTTCTTTCGTTCTCGTTAAAATAGCATCTCCAACAGAGGGTTTTTTTAAAAAGTCAATCCGCCATAGCACAAATTTGTCTTGATGATTTATCACATGAAGAGTAAGTCATATAAAAAGACGTAAATACACCTTAAATTAGTCTCTATTAAGTATGGTTAGTTACACAGTATGTAGAAACTTTATTACTGTAATGTGTCAAACTTGTAATAACTGAAATCACTTTCAAATACTGTCTTTAAAGTTAACGGGCAACGATGTTATATCATGACTATAAATACAAGCACATGTTCTTGTTTTAAAAATAATTCCATAAGTCATTCTTAATGCAGCAGACGGTGGCCAACCGCCACTTCAGCAAAATGAGAAAATAATTTCAATTCCTTTCATTGTATTCAGAGATAAATAAAATAAAGAAGTTGAAGTTACTATTTTGTCTCTTTTCTGTCACTGTCATTGTTAACATCAGGGTGTTAGCCAGAAAAAAAGTTTTGTCCGTTAAACGTAAACTGGGAAAGTTTTTTTGACCGATCAAAGTCCTTGTGTAGGAATAAATAGTGTTTTTTTCCAACGTGTTTCTCCTTAGATGCAAACAACGGTAGCTTGGTTTTGTACATTTCGTTTCCGGTGAATGAACACTGAAAAATACGGATGCACACCGATTACACTTTGTTTTGTACATTTCATTTCAGTGAACACACACCCAATATAAATGAAACGCGATACATTTTGAGAAAATAGTTAATGGGAAAAAGTAAATAAAACGTTCTTTGATAAAATAATATAAAATCAAACGCAATGCACTTTCTCATCAGAAAAAATTAAAATCTTTCAGTAGACCCAGTTGGGAAAGCCCCTTAGCCACTACAATGGACCTTTCACCTTTTGACTAAAATTTAGATCTCAACAAGTCTAGACAAAAATTTTATCACAGCTTGAAAGAGCATCACAAAATTAGTAATATTCCAAAGTTTCGTTTCGAAATGTTGTAAAATGCGGAAAATATAGCCTTGCGAAGTTTGCCGTTTTTCAGTCATTTTAGATTACAAACGGGAAATACATACTCAGGAGTATGTATTTCCAGTTTGTAATACAAAATGACTGAAAATTGCAAACTTCGCAAAGCTATATTTTCCGCATTTTGCAACGAAACTTTGGAATATTACTAATTTTGTGATGCTCTTTCAAGCTATGATAAAATTTTGTCTAGACTTGTTGAGATCTAAATTTTGGTCAAAAGGTGAAAGGTCCATTGGGCATCATCTGCTGCATGGTAACGGCCCTGTCAAACGAGGATCAGAGTTGCAACTCGGTCGCGTTTGATCATGGTCCATCAAGACATGATGGTCTGGAAACCCGGCAAACTTCAAAGCTACAAAATAGAAGGCGTTTGTTTTATGTTGAACTGTACCTCATGCAGTACGTACGCGTGCACAAATCCTTTGTCTCAACTTCATTAAATAATATCCATCGTGGTTGTACGTTTCATCTCAGCTATCTCTCTTGGACGATTACTTCATTATAAGAAAATGCAATGAGCTTATCACTGACCGTGCACAAATTAACAAACTCAGACAAAAACGTAATACAGTGACTTCTGTTTCCAGACCATCATATCTCTTGATCATAGATATCTTATATACACTAGATAGTGCATCTAATTATTCTGCAATTCAAAAATTGAAGCCGTGATTGCAGTCTCAGGTCGTTCCCATGAAATGAGAAGATTCGTATGTTTTCTATTTCTTAAACAGGGAACTTAAACATTAAGTTAATCCTATTGCAAATACGTTTTTAAACTATTCAAATGATGAAAGTTATTATTGTTTTTAAGCGTTTATTAGCAAGTGGAAACGACCAACATGGCCGCCATCTATTCAAATGGGGGTAACCGCTGGATTGTTTTTGGCTTTAATTTTACTAAAAGAGATGCGCTATCTAGTGTATATAAAATATCTATGCTCTTGATATACTATGGTTTGGCCGCCAACTCATCTACTCTCATATCATGCACTCTCATCAACTTTGGGCTGGTTCGAATTTTGATGAGAGTTGATGGGCGTTTCCGTTACGCGAGAGATAATATCCACTGCAACTCTTATGCAACTCTTGTTCTTGTGTGACTGGGACATGAGAGTTGAGAAAACTCTCATGCAAACCGTCTCATCAACTCTCATTCTTGTTTGATCATTGCTTTACTGAGGGCCTTATCATACGAGTCCGGCTAGCTAGACGGGCTACTGGCCAAGGTAAAACAATTATTTCTGCGCTCACATGATCTTTCTCGTTGTGGTAACATGTGGTATTAGGGGTGGACCATTAGATACCCAGGGAGGAGATATTTTCTTTGCAAACTAATTTTTTATAGGTTTGGAGCTTTGTCGAACCTTTTTACGAAGTAGAAGCTGTGCTTGAATTTTTCCTATATATTTCTGTATAATTTATGTAGTTCTCCTTTCCCTGAATACTTGCATAATATTTTTTTTTTCAAATTCCATTTTTTATTGGGATCTCCCCTCACAACTGAAATAGTATTTGCATGTCTAAGTTAATTTATCTATCTATCTAACACAAATACAGGTACGTGCAAATCAGCGAAAAATCATTTTATCGAGGTTCATATAGAAAATCTTATCCCATGCACTTGGGTGAGATCACCTACACACACGTAAGAACGCACAACTTGTAACAAACTTGCAGCAGTCTTGTACTAATGCTATTTCAACAACTTGTTATCAGGATGTGTTCGCACTGCAATAAGTTCCGACAGCTTGTTGAAGTTGTTAGCCATTTGTTGACAACTTGCTACAAGGATTTTCCCAGCCAATGAATGTATAAGCATGATGGCAAAGTAAATAAATAGGTTGATACTGCATGACTCGACAGACGTGTTACAAGTTGTCCGTACAACTTCTATCAGTAGAGAGTTTGAGCAAGACAACGAAGTCGGACGTCGACGACGACGTGGTTGACAATTTTTGCCTGTCTTGCACATTACCTTGCGCATTCTGAGTTTAGGGTCAGGAGTGAAGACAGATTGGAGATTCATGTCTAGCTGTTTGTGAATGCTGACCCAAATCCTTACCCTGATCAGGATAAAACAGCGAGACATGAATCCATATCCTGTCTTCGTCTTCTGCCTTCGTTCACAACGAATATTTTGGCAAAATTAGTTGTGAACTTCGTTCTGCACGAAGGCAGAAGGACAAAGACGGGATATAGTTTCATGTCTCGCTGTTTTTTTCTGGATCAGGGCAAGAATTATGGTCAGTATTCATAAACAGCGACACATGGGAAGACACGTTGTGCAACCACCAGTGACGTCCAACTCAGTATGCGCAAGATAATGTACAGACGGCAAAAATTGTCAAGTATGCCTTCGTCTTCGTACTTCTTTGTCTTGCTCAAACTCTCTAGTGCTGGAAAATGTCCGACAGCACCAGCAGCACCAGAAACTTTTTAACAAAATCTCTTCGCAGGAAATTTCGTACCTCGTGCAGGAAATTTTTGTCAGCTTAAAGGAGATTGGCAACAAAAATTGCTTCATCTATCTTATTGCTTCATCTGAAAGAGCATGAAAAAATAAGCCGATTGGCCGTTTAATGCTCTATTCTATCTCATCTAGTTCCGAAGTTATACGCAAAAATGTAAAAATATAAATTGCTGATTCAGCACAACGTGTGACGTCATTAGCTGGGTAAGTATGTTTATTGAATACTACACTGAAGCATAGCTCAGTTATTATGAGCCCAAATCAAATGAAATTTTGCATACTGATTGTACATGATGAGACGCATGGAAAAACACTTCTAATTTTGTTGCCAAGGTAACAATGTCGTTTCCAGGCCCCTTGCGCCAATTTTATGAAACAGCTTTATTCAAGGTACTGATAAGAATAAAATAATATCAGAAGTATGTGTATGATACCTATGCATGCCAAAAGTTTACTTGCATGATAATAATTCGAAAATGACATACACATAGATAAATGCAACTAGTTATTCAAAATCAGTGTAAGAGGCCTGGGAACGACTGTGTTGCCTTGACAACGAAATTAGAAGTATTTTTCCCATGCATCTCATCATGTACTATCTGTATGCAAAATTTCATTTGATTTGAGCTAATAATAACTCAGCTATGCTTTAGTTTACTATTCAATAAACATACTTACCCAGCTTATGACGTCACAGAATGTGCTGAATCAGCAATTTATATTTTGCACATTTTTGCGTATAACTTCGGAACCAGATGAGATAGAATAGAGCAGTAAACGGCCAGTCGGCTTATTTTTTCATGCTCCTTCAGATGAAGCAATAAAATCAATACAATTTTTTGTTGCCAATACCCTTTAAGTACTAGAATGCCATATAATTAATGTTTACGAAAGCGTTTTGCAAGTCGAGATTGTCTTGTGCCGAGATTAAAGTTTATCACAATGTGCAGCACCATACGTTCTCTGAAATCTACACATGCAGGAAGTTTTACATTTCACTTTATACACAGGTTTTGTTTGGGTTTTGCTGCCAGGAAGAGAAATGTATTTTCTAAGCCTGCTTGCTATAGTCCTGCAAATTCAACAAGCAACTTGTTCACAAGTTGGGAGTGAATACCTTGATAAAAGGTATGTGGGCAGCTTGGTAAAAGGACAATATTGTTACAACTTGTTGATAAGATTGCTAGTTTGCTACAAGTCTGTAGCCAACACATCTTGTTGACACGTGAGATTTTTACGTGTGTAGAGCGAGGAGCTCGTCCATCATGTGCATAACGCACAATTATTATTAACAATGCATGGCATGCTCTCACTCAGGCGAGTTCCCTGGCTAGCTAGGCTCGTATGAACTAGCCCTGAAATACAACTCCAACCCTAAGTAATTCATTTTTGTTGGAGTTATAACTAATATAAGTGGTGCAAGACGGTCATCATAAGTGTCGACTTCGAACCACTTGGGGTTCAAAGCATTCTTACACGGCCCAAGTTTCTACATTGTTTCTTTTATACTAAATGTAAATATACTATACAAACTACAATGGATCGCTATACAAAACTCATTTAATATCCTTGATAACTCAGTTGACTGTGTTTTTTTTTATCATTCGTAATTCAATATTACCAATTCAATATTACCTTGATATATCGTTATTCTTCATCAATCATTCCACATTTTAAAACCATCCAACCTAATTTTTTCACTGTTACGAACGGTTGACTGTTCAATCATCTAAAATATAAAATAACGATAAATATTATTTTTATCTACTTTGCAATTGTGTTCAAATCGTTTGTTGTTGCAACCTACAGCAATTCTGTTGTCACAATTATATATATATACTGTTACATGCAATCCAAATGGCAGTTCATTTTTAAATCGGGCAGGTTATACTGAAAAATCGGGCAATTGTACGCCTAAAAATCGGGCAGATTTGATTAAAAATTGTGCAAAAAATTATAGACGTTTTCGGGTCGGTTGGGCAAATTCCATCAAGGTCCAGAAAATTTATGTTCGCCCCCCCCCCACTCCCGCCCGTATGCCTATGGCGCAGTTCATTTGGTTAGCATACCTTGTACTATCTTTCTATCTTCGAAGTCGCCTAAGTTGTTCTGGATCGTAATTCAACAGATTTGCTCGATTTGACCATGCAGCATGAGTTGCTCCGTCCATTTCTGATGCCAGTTGATTACTTTCAACTAACGTATGATTTGTCCCACCTATCACCTCCTGACACACTGGGCATTTGCTGGTCTGCGTTGCTCCCCCGCATTCCGTAATAACGTAAATATGATCGTTGGGACATTTGAACCAATGACCAGCTTGCGAAAAGTTGAAGGCCTTGTTAATATCATCGCGTTCCTTTGGAGTAAGGTGAGTGATTCCGACTTCTCGACTCACATTTTCTATCACACTAGCGACCACAGCTCGTTCTTCATCGGTTATCTCTAAGGCAGTGTCAACGGCGATGTGCTGACGTGACATGATATTCTTGGCAGACTCGATGCTTGATTTGATTTCCTCTGATAGAGCCGAGTTCTTATCATCTTTCTCTATTTTCCAAATCATGTACTCGAACTGACAACTGAGAGAGAGAAAAGCTATATTCTCCGAGATATCCTTGACTTCTTGATTACTTAGCAATGTCCGGTGATGCAGAAATAAACGAATTTGCTTCTTCTTACTCGGAAGCTTTGATGATCGTGCAACAAAATCTGCCATTTCTGGACCCGTGAAGAACATTTCATCAATTTCACGAAGACGTGAAAAAAACTTGAGTTGATTTTCTAACGTGTTGTAGGCGTCTGCGTCAGAGCGCATTTGGTTAACTCGAATTAATAGTAGACGATAGTCGACAAGCTTCGGATACTTCTTCGTTAGTTCGTGGACGCTTTGTCTTAATTGGGATAGTTTTTCTCGTAGTTGTCTCTGTTCTTCCAATTTTATCTTTTTAACATTTTCAATATTAGCCAAAGTTTTCTTGATGATGTTTCCATATCTTAGACTCCGTCTTATCACAGTCTTACACTTGGGGCAAACTTTGAGTTGAATTACAATACTTCCGTCCTCTTTCTTTCCTTCTAATTCCATCCAGTGATCGAGGTCACTCACTTCAAAGACATGTCCGCAGTCTACCAGTTCGATGTACAAAGCATCCGGTTCGTCTTCGTTACCGAGAAAGATTGTCTGTAGTTCCTCCTTATCGCAAATACGACACAGCCGTGGGCAGAAGTCTCCACAAACACCGACGCATTGATGACCACATTCCAATGGTATAGGGCATGGCTCGTTGCATTTCTCCCGATCACATATTTCACCACATCGTTTGGTGCACTCATGATGTTCACATTTCCACATACAGAGCTCTCTACATGGTGTGCAGGGTTTATCACAGGGCCTTGGGCAATAACTATGGTTGCAACGATTTTCGCAAGGCATTTCACACGGAGGACAATTCTTTGTACATGGTTCTTTACATTCATGAGAACATACAAGTAGACGTTTACATGGTTCTTCACACTTCACGTGAAGGTTTCCTTTGTGACAGCGTGAGCAATTCCCTCGACACTTATGACCGCAGTCGAGCAATTTTTCGCATGATTCACTGCATTCATAATTCTGAACATCAGTTGAACAAGGCATGGACACTGTATGACCACATTTTAGAATACGAGTGATTTCCATCTGACATGGGAATGAATTACAATCTTCTCCGCATTTCCCGGCACAGCGGTGACCACAAGGAAGATCATTCGTACAAGGAATCGGACATTTAATTTTTCCACGTTGGAAACATTCAATCTGTATCTCGTGGTTGCAGGAAGGAACGACATAGGAAACCATTTCCTTGCATGGTTCGCAGTCTTCACCAAAATGACATAGTTTTCTACAACGATGTTTTAAGTCGCATAACTCTTCAAGACACTTCTCGGTGCAGCGATACTTTTCGTGTTTAGGGTCGACAGGATGGCAATGCAAGGAGCAAGCGTGTCCACAGGGTAGCCGGAATCCACAAGGAGACATGCACCCACCTTGTGGCGCTTTCTTAAAATCTTCGGCCGATGAAGCTTCAATCTTCTTTTCGGGATGCTTTGGACAACATAAAGGCAATGAGATTCCAATCACAGATTTGTTATGCAAATGGTTCTTGATCTTATTCCATAGCTTATTCTTCGTTGCCATCATTGAAATATTACCAATACAATACAATGCCTTTTTCGCTCTTGACAAAGCAACGCAAACACGGTTTGGTATATTTAGGAAACCAATGATTCCATTCTTGTTACTCCTGACCAATGACAATATGATAATGTCGCTTTCTTCGCCTTGGAAGTTATCTACAGAACTGATACGAATACCATCGAAAGAATCTTTTGGCATACGATGCTGTAACTTTAACAACTGCCCAGTATACATTGTTAACACGGTGATACTGTCGCCTTGATAGCCTTGTAACAGGAGATACCTACATAGTGCAGTCACGAAATCGACTTCGTGTTGGTTGGAAGGGCTTTTTAATTCATCATTCCCACTTTCTGGTTTCTGGTGGTCGATGAAATACACGTTGTGTTGAATACCGGTTATACTGTCGTAACGTTGCACTGACACATCATCATCCAATTTAGGATAAATAATACGCATTATGTCAGCAATCTCCGGTCTCATGCGATGCTGGGTACTTAACGAATGACACGTGAAGCCGTTGTTGACCATTCGTTCAAACAGAGAAACATCTAAGTTGTAATGTTTAGCAAGTTCATAAACGGCTGGATTCGGTTTGAGCTGCTTGTGGTCTCCGATTAATATCAAATGATCTGTGCCACTGGAGAGCGCTGTTATCACATGACCCTCGAGTACTTCGGCTGCTTCTTCAACTATCACAATCCTTGGTTTAATTTCTTGCAAGGTAAGGCGGTGTTTTGCCGCTCCAGTGGTTGTCATGCCAATCACGTCGACATTCTTTAAGATTCCTTCCACTTGAATACTTTCAATCTCAGATATCTGCTGCAATGTGTCGTCGTGTGTCTTTCGCAAACTCTCGATCTTTTCTTTGTGATGCTTAAAATACCTCTCAACCCATTCTTGGTAAAGGTTTGAGCGCTGGTCTTCCAAAAGTACTTTAAGATCAACTTGATATGTTTGTTCATTGCTTTGATTCTGAGCATCAGACAATGTAATTTCTTCGCCAACACCAGGATTTGGCTCCACGCTTCCTTTAGTATTCTCATTGCCTCTTCTAATAAGATTAATCCCTTCTTCTATGATTGTTGTGAGGTCAATACCACCATCACCATCGTTTGAAGTGTCATCGCTATCAGACATGTCATCAATGGTGTCGAATATTTCTCCTTCCTCAGCATCTTCAGTAAAGGTGTCATTTGGTTTGTCAGAATTCCCGGCCCTAGAGCTCTCATCTACTTTATTCCATTCGTTCGAATGTTTCTTATTGAGCACATCGTCGTCTTCGTTATGTTTATTGTCTACAAGTACTAATTCTTTATGGTTTGCCTTGCTAGTTATCCTTCTAATTAAAGACATTGATGAACCATTGTCCTTTTCTTCATCTCTTTCATCAGCCAACTGTTTGTCGATGACCACAATATTGTCTCCGTTGTCCACAATTTCTTTTGCGTGATTTGAATTACCAGAAGTGTTTGCAAGTAAAAACGTCGAAGAATCTTTCTGTTTTCCTTTTCCGCTTTCCATGATCATAACAAGTTTGTTATCTGCCATATTTTCGTCTTTGTCATTTTGCTCACCAGAATTCTTTGTAGACAAAAACATTCCAAAACTATAGTCTATTCCTTTATCTTTTCCATCATTCAAGTGTTTGTTCCCAAGCTTCTCATTATCCTTGCCCTCCATTATTTCGTCTTCATTATTAATTCCATCATTTTCAGTGTTTTCATTTTCTTCGCAAGCAATCTGTGGAACCAAAGTCATTGTAAGATCAATATTGTTCGCTTGTGAACAAAGTATGTTGTTGAAACCTATGTCCATGCTTCCGCTGTTATTGATGTCATCGGTCATTCTTGCAGTATCTTCGAATTCATTTGTCATGGTGTGGCCCGTGCGAGCGTCATTACTCTGGTGAAACATTTCGTCATCACTATCTGGGAGTTCACCTTCTTCAAGCTCGTTTAATTCACCAATTTTCTCTTCAGCGTTTTTGGCAGAAAGACACAAAAACATGGTGTTCTTATTATTTCCTTGCTCTTGCATACAAGATGGATTTACATGTTCGCTTAAACCATCATGATTTAGATTTGTTATACTATCACCTGTGTTTCGCAAACGCTTTGGTGTCAAGATATTGCATTCCGTGTCGTCAATATCACTGCTAGATCGTTTGCGCTTGTTTTCAGGACTGCCATCATCAGCTTCATCTTGCATTTTAAGCCACGCTTCGATTCTATGTACTCGCATTTGATGAGCGACGCGTTCCCATTGTTGAAGCTGTTCTCTCTCTTCATCGCTGATTAATTTTTCTACATCTTTAGGACTAAGTTGTTTATGAGCTGCCTCTATAATTGATCTTTTTTCCTCAATCTTAACTTGAACATTCTTCAACTTACTTTTCAAAACCCGACAGTGTAACGATTCCTTGGTCATCTTTTTCCTTGCTTTTAAATTGAATCGTTCTAGGCTTTCGCTTTTCCCTCTTCCACCGACTCTTGCAACGTTTTCGGTGATCTCTAAGATTCCTTCAAGGAACTGATCAAGAGCATGGTTTGTATAGCACACGACCAAGATTGGACTATGATTTCTGCCATCATTCTTCACTTCATTCTTTGTCAGTGGCTTCCGTCGACGCCAGATAGATTTGTTTTTTAACAAAGCTTTTGCAATCCGAAGTCCTACGAATGTCTTACCCGTACCGGGAGGTCCTTGAATTACCACGAATTCCTGAGTGAGTGCAGCTTTTAACGCGTTGTATTGGGAATTGTTTAAATCCACTTTGGATGGTGATGGCCATGCACTAGGGTTTAGAACTGACACCGACTCAGCGGTTTTACACAAGGCTTCAGTCAAATCGTAGCAACCATGATTGTTACCACCAACGTTTTCCGTTGTGCGATCCGTTACTTCAAGATTTGCATCTTCATCTAAACTCAGGATGGGATTTGTTGATTTCTTCAAGTAGACAGGCGGCCTAACGTAAGAATTGCATTGTACCAAATACCTCTGGAATGGTAGGTTATCCTTGTTGAAATTCTGAAGCCCTTCTAGAACATGGCGATAACTTTCGAAATAAGCTGGGGACTCGATCATAAAGAACTGCTGTTGAGCCGTTATAGATTCAGCGACATTGTCGTCAAAGAATTTTACTTTTAAAATGCCATTTTTCAGTTCTTTCGGGTCGCGATCAGTGATTGTGACAAAATACATCGTGGATGTAGTGTTACTGTCGATAAGGCAGTATAAGGAACCGTATTTAAATCGTTTCGAGTGTTCCCAGTTAACTCGGGGTATACGACTGGCGTCAAATTGAACGCGATGAAGTAAGCCTCCAAACTTTGTGTCCAATAACCGTCCAACAACGTTGACATTTCTGTACACGCGAATACTTCGTGATCGGTCTTCATGCATACCGGTAACTTCCAGCACTCCGTCGCGTATTGGGGCAATGTAATCTTCTCTTAATAAGCGAAACTGGACATCTAAGTAATGCGTGACATCGTTATATTGACCGCGGACAATGTTTTTCCGCAGGTACGGTGGTTTATCAGAGAATATGTCTTCTCGTCTGGGAAAAACAGGGATGCTTTTGTAATCATCAGGTGGGGTGTTTTTGACCACAGTTGTGTTAGTTGGAGAATGCTTTTGTTGGAGTATTTCGTCGCGCAGGGATTTCAGTTTTAGGATGCTATCTTTGATTTGTTGTTCTTGATCTTCATTAGTGGAGTTTGTATTTTGAGTGACGTCATTTTCGTTCTCATCTTGACTTTTTTTGCTGCTATTGTCGTTGTCGGTGGGGGTGAAATTGTTGTTGCTGGTGGTCGTGGTGGGGGTGGTAGTATTGGTGATCGTGTTGTTGATTTGCCATAGATCTGCGTGGGTGAACAAGACATCAAGCGGTAAATCTTCACATGTGTCTGGAAATAGACTCAAAAGCTCGTTAAAAAACCGGATTATTTTTTCCAAATGTGCTTTCTTCTTTACGTGATCTTCTTGGCAATATGAAAGTCGAAGTATATAACGGCGAAGGTGTTTTAAAAATGCTGGATCTTTAAAAACAGCAAATATTTTCGTGAAGTTTTGCCTGTATGGGGTATCGTAAAGCTTAGACAAAATTTCCATCATCTCTTCAATTGATTTTGCACTGATATTGTCCCCTTTGAGAAAATCGCAAAGCGCTGCGTGGTCATTTAGCAACGCGATGATTATTTCAGACGAGTCTTTTAAAAGAAGCCTGCTAAACCGATCGTTATAACGAATAAAGGGGTTTGGCTGTTTTCTTGGTTTTTTGTTCGGTTGATTTGTTCTTGTCGTAGGTGAATGCTCTCTTTTTCTGGAATCGTTTTTGGACTGATTGTTTGTTGAATTATGAAATTTGTTTCTTTTTTGGCAGCTAGTCCTGTTTTGATTGGGATGCGATCGTTGCCGTTCTTTGCTATCTTTATTTGAAGTCGGTCTTGATCTGGGCGGAATCTTTTTATTCGCTTTATTTCTCTTTTCGTCATGGCTACTTTCCTTTCCTTTTATTTTCCGTCGTGCATCATTAGCAGTCCTGGCAGTTCTACTTTGGCTCTGTCTAGATCTTGAACTAGAACTGGTTTGCTCGATCAGTCTGCCCGATGTAGAAAGTTCCTCACGAGAAAATGTTTCACCATTTTTATGGCGGCCATGTGTTTTTGAGCTTTGACGATTAACACGATTGTTAGTTTGTGAAGGACGTCCCCCCTTTACTGCGGTCTCTTTCGAATGCCTTTCTTCTCTACCTCGCGTCGTCGAATATGAAAGATTACTACAATTGATCTGATTAGATGATTTTGCGGATCTCCGCCGGGAGTCTAATTTTTTACGTAAATCTTCCTTTGGCTGCCTTGTATAAAACGTTGAGTTTCGATCGTTTCCCCTTTTCTTTGAAGACATTGAAAGATCTTTTCTCTGTTTACACAATTTCTCGTAATAAAAACGTCGTTGTTTATCTAAAATTGAGCACGGGTTATTCTAGTCTTGTGCACTTCTGGACCTAATTTAAAAAGTACAACAATTCTGAAGAAATAGGTGCCTCAATAGCGCTGTGGTCAAAGCGTTGGTGTGTTTAAAAGGAAATAGCAATAAATTTATTTTACCCCACACGAAAGAGGGATTCAATACAGGGTGCATAAAAAAACTGAACAGATTTGAAATTGCTCTCAATTAATTTCGCAAAACAGGTCGTGGTATAAGTTTTTGTTATATATAGATTCCGTGAGTACTGAACTAAAAATGGCTTGCGCATAAAGTGTAAAAGCTTTTAATCGTATTTTGAGTTAAAGGATAGAAAATGTGTTGGGTTTTTAATTGCTGTACAAAATTTCAGACAATTTGCTTTAGTTTAAACCTTTGACTATTCATTGTTTCCTAAAAAATCAGCCTTTCGCATGCTTACTTATGCCTTTACCTAATTTTCATATTGTTGACATATGCAAATTGGGCAAAGGCATAATTAAGCATGCAAAAGGCTGACTTTTTAGGAAAAAATATAAGTTTGCGTGAACAGTTCTTTAACTATTCTTAAACTGAAGCAAATTGTCTAAAATTTCGTGCAGCAATTAAACACCCAACACATTTTCCATCCATTAACTCAAAATACGATTAAACTTTTAAATCTCGTGCGCAAGCCATTTTTAGTTTGTTGGAAAAGACGCACCCCCTGGTTTACACAATTTTTTATTATTCTACATTATAAGTACCCAAAGAAGCTATATACATCATATACATCAATAACTGGATCCTTATAGCTGTTTTTTAAAATTGAGAGCAATTTCAAATCTGTTCAATTTTTTTTATGCACCCTGTATAAAACCTTCGTATAAAAACCTTTTTCTATAAATATATGACCCCCTCCTTGCAACTTTTGCTTTTTTGACCCCCCCCCCCGACATAATTAATTAATTAATTAATTAATTAATGAACGCTTCCTAATTATAAAACAAGATGGCGGATGGTAGGATATTTGAAATTAATTTAACATTTTTTCAAATTGGGCAAACATCATTTTTTCTTGCCATTTTCCTTTAAATTAAATACTTTTTGTTTGATTACCGGTTGGAGCATTCAGCAACTAATTTTAATTCAACTTCGTTCCTAGGGTCTCTCCTTCTGAAAGATCCTGGACAGGCCCGTTTCAGACGGCGTATTAATTGTATTAGATGCGACACAAGAACGGCAATGATTCAAACGGCGTACCAAATACAATGTTATTGACAAGGTCAGGGCGCATTCGCCAGCGAAACCTAAATAAAATTCAAGATAAATAAGTTCATTTTTAGACTAAAGTTGAATTAAGTTTGGCACATGAGTGGAGCGGCGTATGAATCAATGTCGCTCCAACGTCGCATAATGGGACAAGCTCTGCCGAACTTGTGTCGAACTTTTGCCGCTCCAAATTCTACCGTACTTAATTGTTCATCCTGGCCAATGAGGACAAACAATGACTCTCTACAAACTTGGTATAGTAACTATGGATCTGGCTCCTATATATGTTTGTTATAAATAGTAACGACTAACGTTCCCACTATGATAAATTACCGGGGTATGTTTCTCTCCACCTCATGCTTAAGCCTGGTTTCCATTTGGTCGTGGCTGTCATAACCACGTCATGGGGTCACCGATATGGACAGTAAATTTAAAAGACTGCTTGTAAATGTCATTGAAATTGTAAATGATAATAAACCTGCACTAAAATAGCTTAAAGACAATAGATTTCCATAGCATAGCTATAGGTTCAATTTGCATAGCGCTCGGGCCGGCTGCATGCACAATCTGCAGCGTACGGCAGGTACGGAAAAATCAAATTTTCTTGCCAGGGTTTTCGTCTTGCCCTCATATTTTCTTTCTTATGTCAAAAGAAGCAGAATTCTTCGAAAATCGAAAATGTCAAAAAGTGATGGGACCAGTCATAAACACTCCAGACATTACATTCCAGACATTCCAGTTTGAAAATAAGGCCATATAAAACAAATTCCTTGATTCTCATCGTTAAATTTTAAAAACTCCCAGGAGGCGGGAGGTTTATATTTTATACTTTATGTCAAAATATAAAAAAAAGTTTAAAATTTAAAAAATTGGAGAGGGAGGTCTTTTTATATTTGCCATAAATACATTATAGAAGAACGCTATATAAGTGGATAATTGCACATGCGCTAATGAACATGCATAAGGGTCGACACAAATCGTTGTAATAAGGCTATAAGCCCATTTTTTCCTTCAGTATTCCAAGCATCCCTTAACATGTTGCAATATTAACGATAAAACAATTTTATATCGCAAAAATTCCAATATAAAATATAAAAATAACTAAATCTCTGAAGATGTTCGGTCGGGCGGTAAATTTATATTTTAGAACAAAATACAAAAATATATCAACGCGGAAACCAAAATATCGTCGGGCGGTGATGAGAATCAAGGAATTTATTTTATATGGTCTAAGATGAACATTTATTAGTAAAAATGTACGTATAGAATATAGAATTCGATTTTCACTGACCGATAACTTTGATCCTCGTTTAAATTTCCCAAATTTTTAGAAACGGTATAACATTTTGATCCGGTTATTTGATCTACATGCATATCTCCCAAAAATTGCTCTCACTTCATTGACTGTGTTATTAACTTTCAAAAACTAAAAAATCGCGTCGCGTTGTCGAATCGCCGCGCGACCGGTGTGTTTGGACCCAAATACAAATCGACTTAGTCCTATAGTTGCACCAGTTTGAGCTTATCCACTGCTGTGGTAGTTGTAGAAACGAAAGCAGTATAAAATCGTTATTAGAATAAATAATGTTCAACTAAGTGGCAAGTAACCAACCATGCAAAATTTTAGGAAATTATTCACAGCAACAATTTCTCGATATATAAAAGGTTTGTCCATGTCAGTTATCACAGTTAAGTCTAGTGTTTACAAGCAATATTCGATTAGGGGGCCGATTAGCAACTAACCGGCAAAGGCAAAGCGAGTCATCAAAGAAAACCCGAACTCCGTTTACGGTTTTACGGCCTAAAGTAAACTTAAGTTAGGTTTCCGCTTTAAGCAAAATTTATTATTTTTGTTATCTTACCAAGACTCGCAAGAGCGAAAGATCCAAAGTTCCGGTCTTCTTGCCACTCGGGTCTTCGCAACTGATTTGTAGTCTGTAGTCAAAATCAATTCCCCAATGAAGTTTCCACTGCTATGATATTGTTAGCTTCGTAAACCCCTACATTTTGGAATCAAAGCAAATATCTTTTAATTTTAATTTTCAATCAGCCGCAAGAAACGAAGCGACGACTTATGTTGTTCTTAATACTCCTTATGAGGTTACGCAAATTCTAGAATGACCTGCTTTTGCGGTTAAAAATGGGTGGGTGTTGTCTTTGTGGTGTTATGTTACAAGTAATTTTCGAAGAAATGAAAGCTCTTCTTGGAATGTGTATCGCTTTTATGTCATTTGAAATTTCCGCCGGCAAAAACGAAAGTCGTAATTTCGTATGGCTAAATTGAAAATTAATTTAAAAAAATCATAGGCATAGCAGCCCAAAAATGTTATGTCTTTTATGTAGTCTCATAGCTTGAAAAAGTTATGAAAGCTCATGCACGCTCGAGCGTGAAAAATTTTCTACTCCATGAAAAAACTGATAACAGTCATCTCGAAGTTCAATATATGAATTAAAACAAGACGAGTTTTAGAGACTGTATATTTTCTAAGTCGTCTGTTTCGCCCGCACGATATGATTGACTTCGTTTATATACGTTTAGTTTTTTATTAATTTTAGTTATAATACGCTTGAGCCACAAGCCCCATTAAAGGGTCGAACTGTGTTTCACCTGTCAACACTTGCAAGCCGCATATTAGATTATATGAGGGTCCTGAAGGGGGGGGTCCCAATCCCATTTCCCACCTGAAATTTTGGCAAAATCCCAGTCCCAGTATTAGAAATCCCAGTCCCAGTTATTGAAATCCCAGTCAATAGAAAACCCTTTATTTATCGGTAGAATAAACAGTTTTAAGACCTTTTAAGCATGTAGCGGACACTTTATGAAATATTAGGGGGGGACTCGCCGCATCGATCGAGATATAACATCGTCGTAGCATCTCAAAATCTGGTTTTGTTTTATTTAGAGACTGACTTTGCAGATTTTATATTATGACCACTTCCTCCAATCCTCTACCATTAACCAATCAGATGACATATAACATATGTAGTAGACTTGCCCACAAGTCGATCTCGACGTCTTCGTCGACGAACAGCGACCGGCGAAGCCGCTAGCCAAGGACTTTGGGAAAGTGTACATATAAAGTAGTAATGCAAATCCGTTTATCAACGGAATTTGCATTACTAACAGTGAGTGTATCATATTACACCACAAAGCTTTTTGCGCGGATTGCATTTCGGTGATTTCTAAAAAGTATACTTCAAAATAAGGTTCCCGTTTTTATAACGTAGAAAAACCATCCTAACGCAAAACTAAACCCTAATACTAACCCAAACCCTAACCTGACCCTAACCTAACCCTAACTTATTTTAAAAATTGATATAACAACGGAAACCTTATTTTGAAGTATACTATCTAGCAATTGTCACGCTGCGCGGATTCTAGTCTGCGCGAATTTTAATACAATTAGTAAGGTATCTGAATTTTTTTTGCGTTGCATGAATGTCATGTATTTGCCACCAAACATAATTAAGGTCAATACATATTGATAAAGTGAACCATTTGGTCACTCTGATAACTGTCTTTGCTTGTAGATTTGACCACCATGTACATATGGTCACAGAATAATGACACACGTGCACAGAAAGTCGACTCGAGTAACGCTGCCACGCCATGATTCATCATCAGAATGCTGACGCCATGGTCTATGCATCATAGAGATTATAAAATAACACTAGAGGAGGCATTGTAATCTTAATTCAGTAAAAAAAAGGGAACGCGACTATTGGGGGGCAAATTCAAGTCCCGGGTGTGTATTCGTGTTCCCATTGGTGACGAGTTCAAATCAGCCAATGAGAGCACGACTTTATATCCGGGACTTGAATTTGCCCCCCATTAGCTGCGTTCCCAATTTTAAACTTGATGCCTCCTCTTGTGTCATTTATAATCTCTATGCTATGCCGTGGTCCTAGCCAGTAGCCAGTGGGCGTTTGAGAGGCATTCCTCCCGGACGTCCGCATTTTAAATATTATCAGGGGGGTGAATGCCTCTCAAACGCGCACTGGCTAGGACCATGGCGTCAGCATTTTAATGACGAATTACGGTTACGCCAAAATCATTGGAAAATAATAGGAAAAATCAAGAAGTCGGGCTTCTGTATGACTTATTCTGTGATATGGTGTTACAAATGGTCGACTTCAAACAGTGTATTTGACCAAGCTAAATCATTAATTATATTTACCACCAACACCAACAGCGAACCTTTGTATACGCATGCGCGGTTTCACCCTATTTGATACGTTATAATGAAAGTTAAATGAAGTATAAACCCTTTCCTCGTCAACCCTCAATGCGTCAACCATAGAGATTATAAATAACACTAGAGGAGGCATTGTAATCTTAATTCAGTAAAAAAAAAGGGAACGCAGCTATTGGGGGGCAAATTCAAGTCCCGGATGTGCATTCGTGTTCTCATTGGTGACGAGTTTCAAATCAGCCAATGAGAGCACGATTTTATATCCGGGACTTGAATTTGCCCCCCATTAGCTGCGTTCCCAATTTTTAAACTCGATGCCTCCTCTAGTGTTATTTATAATCTCTATGGCGTCAACCCCGTACGCTGACCAATGACGCGCATAACTGCGGACTCCGTTTAATTTCCCGCCAAATCATTAAAGCCCTGGCCTTGTTGTTTGTGTGTATGGCTTGCAAGATGGAAGGCCAAGCAATTTTAACAAACTATTTTACAGCTGCAAAATCCCGTCAAAATACCCATCCAGCTAAACGGCGGAAGGTAGTAGCTGATGCCGAAGTTATATTAAGCAAATCTGCGAAATTAGGAGACGAAAAATGCGTGTCTTTGAGCCAAGAGAAGGTTGGTTTGAACGCTGCACATGCCTCAAGGCCAATGGCGTCTGCTCGGACAAAACAAGCGAGTCGGTCCAGAATTAGGCACAGCAAGACAAAAAGCAAGGCTGCACAAAATAAAATCGTGTCTGAAGGTGTAGTTTCTGTAACAACGTCGTTAAAAGATGATCATGTGGTTAAAAGATCGAGAAAGCGAAGTCAAATCAACAATGGCTTTGAACCTTCGGCTTCTAAAGTTGAAGAGCTCGCTATCTCGTCCGCTACTGGCCACGGAGAGGTCAAACCGAGTCAAACTGGCCCGTTAGAAGTCAGAAAAAGTGAAACTGGCCCAGAAGAAATGAAAGCGAATAAAACAGAGGAAAAGATCCTTCCTTCTTTGTCCCAAACAACCGAGAACACAAACACTGATTTAAATTCTGCGCCCAAACGGGCCAACATTGCGAGTCAATCTCGGGCAGGACTGAAGGTTAACCCATGGATAGCAGAACAGGCAAAATTGGTGCTATCAAGCCGTGGAAAGCAAGCGTTGGAGAAAAGCCTCGGCAGAAAGAAGGCAACCGGAACTTTGGGCAAATTAGCTAAGGAGGAAAGTCGGGTTGTGGCAAAGGAGATGCCCAAAGTCGAGAAATCGTATAGTGCGGGTGTGAAGCCTAAAGTTGATGTACCAAGATTGAGCCAGGGGGTTACCATGAGCATGGGTGCAAAAGCAAACTCTCTGCCTGGTGAAAGGTAAGGTATTATAATTGCATGGTATAGCTTTGTGTACCTCAAGATTACCACTTCTCAGCCTATTTAACTCATTAAGCTGCAGAGGTTCTCCATTGACTAGAAAAATTTTCTGGCATTAGACAAGTAAAAAAAAAGTAGGGCACATTGGGGTTCAATGGGTTGACTCTCTAGTCATTGCTGCTCAATGGGTTGACTTTTTAGTGCAGAGCTTCCCCATTGATGAGTTAAATTGTCTGGTGTTAGAAAAGTAAAAAAAAAAGTAGGCTGCACTGGGGCGCATTGTGACTCAATGGGTTAACCCACTGAGTGCTGTCTTCTCTTCTTGATGAGTAAAACCATCTGGCTTTAGACAGTAAAATGGGACGTTCCAGAAAATATAGACCCCATGGAGGAAATTCCTGCCGTCCTGAGGGGAAGGGGAGAAAAAAAGGCGATAGGGATGTAGATCAACTTAATGGGTTAACTAGATGCATGGGCAGATAGTCTCGTGATTAGCCCATTGAGTGCCAGCACATAATTGGATACATATAGTATGTCAGAAGGTGATAATAAAAATTATATCCCACGGTCCAGGACTTATTTTTTCATTTACTTGACCTTCTACACCATTGCAGATCAGTAAAGAGAAAAGTCAACTGTTTGCAGTAATTTTGTGCTTGCATATACGTAGTCAAGCCCATAATTAGGAGTTTAGATTTAAGCCCCCAAGGCTCGAGAAATGTCTAGAGTGGTCTGGGTGACATGCTCCCTCCAATATTTGTTATTTTCTAAGCCTTAAAAATGATATTTGATGCATTCTGAGAAACTTTAAAAAAAACATCCATCCCAAAAACAGTGACCGAATGACTATAATAATATAATTTTACAGTCAAACTCATACACAATTGCACCTAAGAAGGTAAAAAAAATGATCAGGTGCATGATAAATTAAACTTCTGCTATTGGACTGCTCTGGGTACATCTAACAAATATTGACGTTTCAGGAAACTGACCAAGTAGATCCTTTCAGTATCTGTTTTTTTCTTTGACCTTGAAACCTTCCTGTTTGAATTTTTTTCTCCGAAAATTTGTCATTGACTTGGTTGACTCATAGCCAATTACAGGCCTGGTAGTCGTCTGGGTACCCTGATCTCTGAGGGGGCACATTCCAGTTTGTTGTTAGTTTGTGAGTGTTATTACCGTATTTGGTTTATTATCAACCTTCAAAATAATCGGCCTCATGCAATATAACAAAATAATGTTTAATTAATTCTCTTCTCTTGATTATTTTTAGTGGTTCCAAGTTGCCAGCATACAAAAGATTTAGCCATCTTCTTGAAGCTAAGAAACCCAAGCCATCTGGTGGCACACAGAATCTTCCTCTCCCGTACCATTTCAAACTACTTGACGAAATGTTCCGGTGTGTCGACGTTGTCCTTAGCCTGAAACAGAAGCGATATGAAACTTGTACCTTTGAGAAGTTGAAAGATTCTGTTCAAGAAATGTGTCGAAAGTAAGTTCAATTTTACCATTAAATGTTTACCAAAAAATATTTTTGCAATGAAGATGTTCACAAGTTTTCACCACTAAAAGGCTATTCCGTCAAGGTGAAATTATCAACAGAATTTTTGTGTGATTGCCTTCTCAATTCCAATAATTATTTTAAGTATGAACAGATGATTATTATAATGATTATTTGATGATGAAACAAGATTTTCTTGAATATCAAACACTTATGGTCGGCAGAGTCAAGAGAATACAATTCAGTTCTAATTAATGTTCTGTTAATGTTAACAGCAAGTAAATACATGTAATACATTATTATGCTAATTATGCATCATCAAATTGTCTTTACCAATTAAGCCGCAATGCGGTCCAGTGCACCCTACTTATTTTGTACGTGTCTAACGCCAGACGAGTTTACTTGTCAATGGGGAAGCTCTCCAGTTTAATGGGTTAAAGTAAGACAAAAATATTGTTGCAGAACTTGGATATATATTGGCAGCAATTTTTTGGCCACAAGGATAGGTAGCAGTGTACTAAAATAATGTGTAGTGGTTAACATTGAATTATTCATCCTTTAGAAAATTTGAGAAAAAGCATTTGGCACAGATGAAAGCTGTTTACCCAACAGCCTTTGTCTTTCGGCAACAAAGTAGTCCCTGTGGCCCAATGAAATCAGGCTACCAAATGACAATTGATTTCAACTTTGATGGAAGTCAAGAACAAAAGCCAAAAGATTTTAAATTTATGGAAAGCTCTGTCATGATTGCTCGACAAAAACAATTCAAGAACGAACTGTTGAAGATTACGATGAATCACCATCGGGAGTACTTGGCAAAGAATTATCCATCGTTAAGTGTTAATGATAATGACATAATGAGATGGCATCCATGTTTCCCCCTTGATGAAGTTCCAGAGATTGGTCAATCCACACTTCCAGAGCCTCCACAAGTGAAGACATTTTCTACTGCCCAGGATGTCTTGGATCAGGCTCGGCTTAACACGATTCCGCGGGTAACTAGAGTCTTTGGTTCATATGAAGTAAAAATTTTAGTTGCCTTATTGTCTAGATTTGTGTTAGAATTAGAAATAGTTTGTGGTATAAATTATAGACTTGTTCTCATTCTTCTGCATTGAGTTTGTTAACCCATTGAGTACCAACACTCCCCTTAATAAGTAAAATTGTCTGGCATTATAAACAGAGTAAAATAATAAAATTGGGCCATTGCAGCTTAATAGCTGGGTTAAATAGAAATGGCATTAAGTAATAAAATGTGGTGCAATATAATACTGCTCAATGAGTTAATATTTTAAAATTTTTTCCATATCTTGCAGGTTGAGAAGGCTTTAAATAATGTTGCAAAGAAATCATCAGAAACTAACAATGCAAGAGCTGGCTTGCAAACAAATGAAAACAAGAAAGATTCAAATCAGACCAAGAACCAAAATCCATCTTTGAAAGGAGTATCGCAATCTCTCATTGATAAGGTAGTGCATTTGAATCAACAAATTCACATTGTAAAACTCAAAGTTCAAATATTTTCTTGACTTGCATATGTAAGGCCTAAAAGATTGTTTGTTTCGAGTTTATCGACTGATCAATCCTACTATATCAAGATACCAGATCCTATTTTTTATAACACTTTGTTGGCAAAAATTAGGAAATCACAAGTATTCATTGAAATTCATGTGTGTTTTATCATTTGAATAAAAAAATAGCAAAATTTCCAATCTACTGGACCAAACATTATTAATGATCGTAACTCATCTACTCATTCACATGCATCGGAAGAGAAAATTGCACCAGAAATTGCAGCAAAAATTGCAAGTGTAAATGGGCCTTAACACCGTCAGACAATTTACCCATCGAGGGGGGAGTGCTGCCACTCAGTGAGTTAATATAAACCCATAGACACCAAATTACGTTTTACCCTTGATTGACAAACTTGTCTCCAGTAACTGAAATCTTTTTTTTGTATTGCCTAGATACGACAAAAGGAGGAGAAGAAAATTCATGAATCTCTCACAGTTGATTCAGAAGTTGTACAGAAACGTGTTATGGTGCAGAGATTACCTGAGCTATGTCGAATTTTGAAAACGTATCCTTTACCACACTTGCTAAAGGCAACTTTATAGAGTAATGGGTTAACAATGAAGTCAGACCTTGCATCTTGGGACAATGCAGCTTAATTTTGGAGTTCCAGAACACTAGTTAAATCATTAATACTTTCTCTTAATTAAAAAAGTAAACACAGCTATCTTTCTGAAATATTCAACCTTGACTATATTCTCAAGATATTTTGTTAGTGAACGTAAAGCAGCAATTCCTTTAGAAGATGTGAGTAACAAACTCGCAGAAAGCTACACAAGTACATTATCATCAGGTAGAGTAAAATTTATGCAACTTGTTTTGAAAATTTTGTTCAAATCTAAATGTTGCCCACATGCAGACACAGGGCAAAAACATGTTATGAAAAGTTTGAATATCTTCATATCTCCAATGGGTCTCCCCATTAGTGCCATGTTGTCCTCCCTATTGCCCTGTGGTCCCCTTCTTGCCACGTGGTACCCCCTTTGGCCCTGTGGTACCCCATTTTTTTTCATCAAAAAACAATGATTTTCAACTCATAAAAACATGTTATGAAAAGTTTGAAAATTTTTGGTCCCTGATCTTTGCCCCAAATTAAAAAAATTTCAAACCTGTTTTTATCAGCTGCAAGTAATTGTTTTGATGAAAGAAATGGTTTTCAACAATTTTCAGAAGGCTTGGAGCAGGCTGAGGCTGGTTTTTTTTTAAAACTCTGTTGTCCCCACAGTTGCTTGTCGGTCCCTCCATGGCATTTGACCAAAATTTTTCAAAAAGTAAGAGTGTTGATGAAAGGAATGGTTTTCGACAATTTTCTGAAAGTTTAGAGTAGGTTGACGCCCTTTTTTAATTTCTAAAAAAGTTGCTGTGGTCCCCAATTTTTTGACCATCTGCGTGGTTTCCACCATCATCTGCTGCAGAATTGCACAGGAAAAGGAACTGTAATAATTGTGTTGTAATTTTATTTTCAGTTCAAGTTGAAAAACATGTGAAATTACTTTCTGAAGTCGCTCCGGAATGGTTGTCAATTATGTACGTGAGGAAATGTCCTTATGTCAAAGTAAAGAAGAACGTCAACATCAAAAGTCTTATGGAAAAATTGAAGACGAAAGAAGTAAATTAGGAAACTCTTATCGAGTTTAAGAAACGTGTTTCACATTGGATAGACTTGGGAAACCATGAAAACAAATATGTAGTGGACAATCACGACATTAAACAATGGTACACAAGAAAAATGTAGTCAAGAACAATAGTGGCACAAGATTAAAGACATTCTGGTTTTAATGTTGCATTTAGTTGATCACTGGACATTGAATAGATAATAACAGTTCTGACAATACTTCTACCGTATTTGTTTGTGAGCTTTTTAATTAAAGAAAGGTTTTGTTAGCCTCTCCACTTGTGATTATAGCTACATACAGCCAAATTAACACATGCTTAGAAAATCAAAAGTAGCCCGCTTTAAAAGAATAAAAAAGTGCCTAAAAATGATCAACAAGTAAACGTTCCTTAACTCTTTTTTTAGGTATTTATATGGCCATTCGCCATTTTCACGGCCACTTTTTCAAAAACTCGAAAAGTGGCCGAAAATGCCCAAAATGTTAAGGGTTATAACCGTTTACTTTTTGGTCAACTTTTATCACTTTTTCATAGTAGTCTTCTTCAAAGTAGCTATATAAAGATGGTCAAAAAAGTAAATGTGTTAAAAATGATTTTAAAAATAACTAAAAAAGAAAGATATCCTTAATTCTTAATTGTTCTGACAACATTTTGGCCTCCAATCTTGGAAACTCATTAGAATAACAACACAACTCATCTATGTTACTTGGTCAACGTTTATTCATAAACATGGTCGTTCACCGTCACATATGTATTGTGTTTTTGCCAAACCCACCAATAGCAATTGAGCCTATTGTTCGAGTCGCGGATAGGTAACTTTCCTATTAAGACATTGCTATTGGTTAGAGGGTCCTGAAGGGTGTCGTATTCGGTATTCCCATTTCCCAGCCCAAATTTTGACAAAATCCCATTGTCCCAGAGCACAAATCCCATCTCAGTGGCTGTCCTGCTCAAATCTTAATCCCATTTTCTTTTGTTTTTTTTTGCTGATGAATCCCAGTGCATGGAATCCCATGAGTTTTTCTCGACCTGGTATTATTGTAGAGCATAATTTGGAAATGGTCTATTAGTTTTTGCTCTAAGGGGCTGTTTATATGGTCCTGCTTACACGGGATTCGATGAAGTGTGACGTAATTTGAGCAATTGAAATAAGTCGCACTTCATGATCTATCGAAATAGAAATTGTATGAAATTCCACATTTTAATACTTTTAATCGTCCTCTTCCACTACATAACTTCTAGCGCGGTCCTAATTTCGTTTAAATAATATTTAAAGTTATCTAACTTTTGTTTAGGGCTGAAACACGTATTTCAATTGCTCAAAATACGTCACACTCAGTGGCAGAAATCTCGGTGGGGCGGGAGGGTTGGGTGGCCGCCCCCCCCCCCCCCACCTTCGTGGAAAATGACGAATTTTTCGAAATTTTGACCTATAAGAGGGCTCAACTGAACCTTTTCGAGTGCAAATGGGGGGGTTGTCGGAAATTTGAAAGTTTTGTCGGAAATTTTATAGAAGGCTTCGCTCCACCGGAAAAAGGGGAATTTCCGCCACTGGTCATACTTCATCACTTTTAATGGTTCGCCCCTAAGTTAATGAAGTTGTGGCATTTCTGCATTCCCGCATTTCCCCATTCCCGCATTTTCACCGTTCCCTATTTAAAGATAGCCGACCCCCCTGCAATCTCGTACGAGATTGACCCTTGATTGACCCCCCTGTCTTACGTAAAATAGCTCGGAATTTGTCGACTTGCATCGTACAGTGCCGAGTGCGCGGGCATTTCCGAATTTTAAAATTTTTTTACCGCGTGGCGCGTGTTGAAGAATGTAGAGAAGCAAGGAAGAAAAATGGAGGACATTTTTTTATCAAACACACCTTTATTGGAAGGTAATATGCTTTATTTAATATCAATCCTTGTAGTAGAGTACTTAGATTGCCAATATAGATGGAAATTTAGGACATCGAGCCCGAACTTAATGGGATATTTCGGCATAAAGTTTGCTTTTGCTTTGCACGTGGTTCGCTTTATGGGCGATTGTCGAACTTTAAACCGTGTTTTAATTCATAACTATTGTCGATCAAGTGAGTAAAAAAGACTAATTAAGATGTAGAATTGTTTAAGTTGTCGAAAAAAGTTATCTCTGAGTTCTTACCCAAAATTTTTATATTTAAATATTAAAATTTTTATATCAAAATGAAAATCCAGAAATTCTGGATGTGTTTCTTGACGTGGCTGCAGGCTGGTGTAAATTGTTATAGTGAAAAGCTAGGAGATGCGGTCATAGATCGGTGAGGCTCCTTGGTAAAGAGGACTAGTATTAAAGATTGGAAGCTAGTCAACTTGGGCCACTTGGCCCACTGACCAACTCGGCCCATACCATCTTGGCCCAATTGTTAACTACTGTTTGACATATTGGGAAAGCTATTATTTTACAAAAGATAGCACCAAACCAATACAGCCATTTGCTGTTGCATTGGGCGTACAGATGAGTAAAGTTTGAAACATCCAGTTTGACTTTTAATTAAAGAATCTATCGAAGTTTCAAATTCTCAATCTGTCCGTTTTGATACTAAATTACTGGTCATTCAAGTATAAAAAAAATACCTGTGGTTCCGGTTTCATATCGCGAAAAAAGTAGGGTCGGTAGGTCGGAAATATATTTTTTTGAATATTTTTTTCATGGTTTTTTCAATATTATTAGTGCAACAACAGACGCCATTTAGGCGGCAGCCCGCAACCACCCAGAGAAAATAGGGTCGCACGGTCAATCGCGTTGAAAAAATAATAGGGTCGGCAGAGTTGGTCCTTGAACGGTGGGCCGAGTTGGTTAGTGGGCCTAGTTGACTGTAAAGCGTAAGATTAGAGTTTGTAGGCTGAGGGTGGTTTGAAAAGATGATTGTTCTTTTGAGGCACAACTACTCCAGGCTCAAAAATATGCACTACAGTAGCAGTGTAAAGCCTTTTTTCGACATGGGCTGGCAAGGATTCAGAGAATGCTAAAAAATTAAAAAGATGTCTGGAGTCGGAATGAGTTTGAAAAAATTCCAATCAAATTTTAACGTAATCCAATTAGCCTTTCTCATGCCACCATTTTTGGGTGGCAACCTTTTTCGAAAAAGGATAGTAAGCAGTGAAAATGAAGTTGTAAGTTTAATCATATCTCGCTAGCCAAGCTATTCACACCCTCACCTCATCTTTTTGTAGATGTTCAATGCAAGTTCCAAGAATGTTGCAAGACCTCATCATAATGAAAAATGTACACATTCCAAGATCCTGAATAACAGGTAAATGATTTTTCCTCTAATTATTTCTAACCTCCTTGTATTTCTTTGGACAATTTTCTTTGTAATATATTAATTTGTTTCATGTTCTCAATTGCGAGTTTTTAATTTTCTAGGTGTGTGTGTTGCAATTTCAAAGAATGTCTCAAGTTGTTGGCCGAAGAAGTGTTTATGATCACAAAAATGAACATTGTCATTGGAAAGTATATAAAAGGTCTTAATATTTTCCTGTCTTATCTTACATGAAGTGTTTTGAAAATTATACGATTGCTTGTGATCAATAGTTTAAAAAAATCCCAGCAGAATATTGCAAATCTAGCATGACCATGGTACTTATGACACAAAATACAACAAAAATAATAAACACAATCTTTACGCCTAAATATTTAGAATTTTATTAATTTGGAAAATTTCATTTTTCGTGGTCCCTTGATTACTTGATCAAATTTCATGTCACTGATCACAAAAATTCTATAATTTTCAAAGCATATAAGCATTTTATGAGCAAGCCAAATAATGACAAACTGTCTGTGTTTTGAGAATGTTTGCTTAATTAAACAGTAATGATTTTGAGTTTATCTGTGTTCTATCTGAGAACATAGTTGTTTCTACATAAAATTATTTTCAAAGTTTTTGTCAAGTATAAAAAAAATGAAAAGTTTGTCAGTATTTGGCTTTGTTACATCAGTTAAACATCGAGAAGATTGAGGTGGTTTTTATTACAAACCAAAGCGGTTACTAGCTTACAAATATATAAGACATGTGACTTTATTTCAGGAAGGAGTCATCATTTTAGTCATCTTCCATGTTTTGGTATTAATTTGGAGTATGTTTTCATTAAAGGATTAAAAGAACATTTATGAACATTTGTCTCATCATAATTTGTGTTTTGAACTTGTGAAAGTGCAATTGTGAAAACAGTAAACTTATGTTCCATCTCAATCTTCTCTTGTTTAAGTGAACTTTCGGTGTTTGTTGAAAGTTTGGAAAGTTTGTCTGAAAATCACAATCTTTCATTAAATGTTGATGCTCGATGTTTTCAAATATTGAATCCTACAAAAAGCGATTAGTGATCAATTGAAGTATACAATACTTTTAAAATTAGCACTGTTAGAACTGCCTTGTTGTTTAATTGTCCTGTCTTATTTATCCCAGCAGACTCTTAATACATGAGTTTGATTATTCCTGGACACAAATAAAATGGATTTGTTGAGGAACAAAGCAGTTTTATACAGTACTGACTTATAGGAGGGTTGTGTTTTTCAGTTGTTGTTTTTTTTATTCTTGTTCCAACCACACCATTGTGGTTTTTAACAAAATTTGAATTTTGGAACAAACTTTGTGATTTAAAAAAAAACTTTCCCAACTTTAAAACAAACAGTTAAGGTCAAAATAAACTAGGATATTGCCCTTATTTAATTACAAAGTGGAACTTACTTGGATATGGATGAACTGAAACAGCGAACTATATTTAATTTGGGGGGTAATGTGAGATGGAGAAAATAAAATAAAAACAATCCTCAACAGATGAAAAACAATCGGCAATGGAGGAAAAACAATCGGCAGTGAAAAGTATATATTAATTGTTTGGTAAAACAATCCAATAATTGGAATATTGAAGCTGAAGATAAGATCGACAGTTCTTTGTGCTACATGTACTGTATGTGGGCTTTATAACATTAATTAATGCATAATTTGATAAGATTTGAATCAAAATTCAAGCATGGAATTAACCTTTTTTTAGTATTCATCAAAATTTGTGTGTGTTTCATCAAACATAAGATACAATGATTGAGATGCTCAATGATAAAGTACCAAATTTTATAATATCATTCTGAATAAAAAGTTCTTGCTTTTAAAATATTATTTTTATTTAAATAATATGATTCAGCTATGATAAATCCTAATTTATTTATAAGTGTGAAATTTTTAAGCTTGAATTTCGTATTTTATTTCAAATCAGTTCAACTAATTTCGTACTTTGGTTTGGATACTAACTGAGATGACAAGGCCTATAATTTTTATTGGCTGGTTGTGGTTAATAATTGTTTGGCAATTAAAATTAATTTGTTAGTTTTCTTTTGCTTCAGTTCAACATTATTTTCAAATAGTTCCACTTTGTAATGGTGTGTTATAATAGTCATAATAATAATAATATAAGCAAACAGGTTTACATGGCACTCGAACATGGTCTTTTCAATGAGTATGAAAAGGTAAGTTTATACTTCAAAAATGTCTGTTTTAACCTGACAAGAATGCTGTCCAAAATTAACTAAAACTCGATCTTTATCACCTTTCAATGAAATTTTATATGTTCAATTGACAACTGCTACTACTGTAGGATATCTTTTGATGTTTGTGTTTGGTTTGCTCTTGATACTAGAAATTGATGAAAATGCAATATAATATTTTGTTTACAAGTTGAGAGAGATTCTAGATTCTAAGGATTTTTATGGAAACCGATTGTTCCTTGTGAGGACTTGAGCAAAACTGTTTGTCTACTTTTGAGTTAGCAAAGTATATCCAAAACTTATTTCCTGTTTTTCATTATGCAAAACGATAAGCTCTTTTCCAATTGAAAATTTTTGGTTTCGACCAATATAAATAAAAGTGCAAAAAAATAAGAAAATATTAAAATTTTTAGTTTCGACCAATATAAATAAAAGTGAAAAAAAAATAAGAAAATATTTTATGAAAATTTGGAAGTTTGGTTATAAACCATATTTTGGTGTGTTTCTGTACATGGTCGCTACATGTTTTGCATAAAAAATATTTCCTGAAGTATTTTTAAAATATATAAATAATATAAAACAGGCAACTTTTCCCTAGGAGATGTTTGTTTGTAAAATGGTAGATCAATGTCTATCATTATTTTTCGAGGACGAGAAATGTACCATTTTCTTATTAAAGCAAAGCAAATTGAAACTAAATTTTTGTTCGAAAAATCAATCGGAATTGAAGAAATAACCTCTTTTAAAATTTTGTTGAACTGCATTTCATCACTTGAATTAGTATTAACATTATGTATAATCAATTCAAAGTTGTCAGGTTAAAAACGACGCTCAAAAATATATGGCTCCGAAAGACTGCAGGATAATTTCAAATTCTCAAATATTTCTTCTTTTGGCACTTGAAAGAAATGTTGGTTCTATAAAAAAAATGTAAAGCATGTTCGATTTACTTCGTCTTTGAGCCATATATTTTCTTGGTAAAACAACCTGGTGTTTTAATACGCCTTTGGATTTCTCCGTCAGACTTGTAAAATTTATCATTAGAGTTGTTTTACAATATTTGAAGTATAAACATTTATCTTGAAAAGACCAGGTTCTCTTGTTGTCTCAAGAATTAACTTTTTTAATGTTAATTCACGGGCAAACAAGTTTTTAATGTTGTGTTTATACAAGTTTGTGCTTATTCACTTGTGTTGAATACAATGTTAATTAATTGTTCTCTTTGTGCCATGTTCTGTTTTCTTCTATTGTTATTTAAATAAGTATATGCAGTGGTTGTTCTCTTTTTATTGTTATTCAAATTGTTATATTTACAAATTCTTTTCAATAAATTGTCATTAATTATACAAAAGACTCCTTTTTAATTAAAAATTCAATTCCCATGGGAATTGAAAAAAAAAATAAAAAAAATCCACCTACCCCGGCCGGCTCCCCAAGTACTACCTCTACTTCAAGCAGAAGTACTTCTACTATATAGTAGAAGTGCTTCTACTCAAAGTAGAGGTAGTACTCGGAGAGCCAGCCGGGGTAGCGAGGCGAAGAGAAGACCAACCTTGCAAATGCAAAATAATGCAAATTGCTAAGTCGACTTCTCTTGAGAGCAGCCACGCGCATACCTGACAAATGTAAAACAACAAGCATTAGTAACAAATACTCGACATGCAAATTTTTAATCCCATGGCCGAAAATGACAAGTGCCCCCCACTGATTCCTACCAACTGCCTACCTGCCTCAGTCCTAAGCTGTCTGCCTTGGTCCTAAGCTACCTGCATTCCATTCGTAACTTCCGCTTTCCTCACCATCACACAGACACTCACAACTGCCCACCCTTAAAACTGAAGGAATTAAAATTTTGGTAAGGTATACATAATTAATTAATTTAATTAATCGGTATTTTAGGCCAAACATAAACAGATAAATTAAAGGTTGACGATTAAGAAAGACCGCTTACACAAACAGGTGAGTTTCTTACTTGCCTCTATTCATGAAATTTACATAGAAAAATATACGAAACCTCACAATATGCTTTACTAGCAGACTATAATTTTCGTTTAAATAGCGAAACTCAACAAATTTTGTTTATGTTAGGAAATTAGTCATTTTGTTCAGAAAAGATATATTTTCTCTCTAAATATTGCTGTCAAAATTTTAATTCCTTTAGTTTAACCCTAACCCCATGCATCCTATACACACGGCGCACACTCTCGCACTCCATACATTTAGCTAATAAATTACGTTATAAAAAGAAAAGCAAAATAAAAAGATAAATTACGTTATCACTAGCTATCCTATAACCCACTTAGACTGAGTTTTGGATTCTGGTTCGAAACGTAAAATCTTAACTGAAAGGGCATGGGCTTGAGTTTTGTTAACTGGTCCGAAATAAATACAAACCTTAAACTTACCTAAATGAAAAGCTTGATTAAATAAGCATGAGAATGCATATAATTTTTTTTAAAACATTCATAGGAGTTTGAAATCCAAACGAAAATTACTGTTTGCCTTATATAGTTCAAACAGATCGAAACAGACTTAACCGCAATTCTCATACTCATTTAACCGGAACGCCTTTGATGATCATTTGCATGGCACGTCGCAGCTGCTCTCGAGTAACAAGATACTTATCATATTTAATCAAAGAGGATTCATTATAAATTCAAATTTCCACTATGAAATCAACATCAATATGAAAACAAAGCATAGCATATTCCCTTGGGAATTGAAAATACAGGAAAAAATAAAATTACCAAATACTTTTGCTTGCGCAAAATAAAATAATTAGCATAAAAACAAAGTATAGTATATTCCCATGGGAATTAAACACACGAAAAATAATCCACCAATTCTTAACTTTTTAATGCTTGAACTAATAGGGTTGCTTGTTTTCATCGTATGTCGATTTCATTGTGAATATAAGCAGACTTATCCCATAGCTAACAGAATATAAACATGGTAGGGACCGCATCTGACAGTGATTTAATTTATTGTCAACACCAACTGACGATGAAAAAGAGGAAATGCTTGGTGCTATAGGCTCCAAGCCATGTTTATTTTACATTAACTATGGGTGACGCGGATTAATATTTTGTTTTCAGAAAAGACTACAATCGAAAATATTCCAGGCAAGATTTCGTGCTTTTAAGGTATTGTTGCTTCGATCTTTTTTATACAAACAGTTCTCTACTATCAATTTTGGAAACTTTTTTGTTGTTTTCAAAAAACTTTAATGAAATGATATGTTACCATACAGACTCTAGATCGTCACAAAAACAATGCGTTATCGCGATTTTGAAAGTTTTACCCAAACGTTTGTCTAATTTTGAGGGCAATATATTATTTCTATACTCCGAAAATTGGAAAAAGTCGGAAAATTCGCCAAACCTGCAGCGTGTTTAATTTCAAATTTTTCAATGAGAAAATCATTGTATTCACTTGAATCCCCTTTGATCTTTAAATAAGTATTTTGTCTTTAACTAACTTACATTGGTAAAATTTTTTGCTACTTTCATATTAGCTGATATTGTGTTTTCCGATTGTTGCGATCGTCATTCTTTTCTCGGCTCCATGCCATTCGTGAATTGCTCTTTCTGGTCTTTTCATCACTCTTTTCATCACATCAAAATTTCATCACATCACCTTTTGAAATTAAAAAAGTATCCATGAGTCCATGAAATAGGATTGAATCATGTTATTTATTTTAAGGCTCGAGTTATATTGCCAGGATTTTTTTATTAGATTATTCAGGCCTCACAAATTTACCAAATTATCGCAGACAAAAAATTGCCTCGCTATTTTAGGCTTCGGCCCAAATTCAACGGCATTTATGTCCACTAATAACAATTTTGAATTACATTATTACATATACCACGTTTTAAATGATCAATTAATTATAATTGATCATTTAAAACGTGGTATATGTAATAATGTCGCTGCCTTGTCCTGCGAGTCACTATATGAACGGTTTACATGAAGTAGTGCGTCGCGACTAACAACACTCAGACCAGAACGCTCATATCCCACCCCTCTTTGCGCGCTTATGATGTGACGCACTACTTCATGTAGACCGTTCATACAGTGACTCGCATGAAATCTTTTTATTAGCACCTAGGAACGAGGCAGATAATGTCGATGATAGCCTAGATCTAGCTAGGCCCTTTACTCAGTTGGTTTTGGTTAATTTTGGGCTGGCATTTGTTAAGTATCACGTGACATGCATTTGCCATTCTCCGAACCGCCCATAAAGCGCGTGGGTCCCAATATTCTCGTGTGAAAAAGAACGGAAATTAAAAATAGAAGGTCAAGGTGCAGGCTGATAGAGTGTTTTACGTGACGTTAGCACAACCATGCTGAAGGGCAATATCCAGTGGTGGGGGAAGGGAGGGCGCCAGGGGGAATAAGAGTTTGCGTTAGTATTAGGGTTAGTGTGGTGTTAGGTTACTTGAACTGGCGGTCTTCCCCTTTAGCCACGACCTTGCCATCGCACGTCACCCATTATTTCTTGTTGAAACAACAAAAATATAGGAATTTTGTTTGCGCATGCGTCTAATTTCGCGCGGTGAACAGACAGGAGATCTGGGGAGGGTAAACGTAACATTTGATTTTTGAACGTTTTATTTGTTGTTTTTTTGGCCTAGTTTTTTCCAATGACAAAATATTGTTATTTAATGCTTCGTTGGGAAATAGGGAAAGGTAGGCGAAAGTTCGGAAACAAAAAGTATAAAAATCAAGCTTTTAGGGACCGCTCATTATTTATTGTACAGGGGGGACTGAGGAGAAACTCCACAGTTATAATATTTTTTCGTTGCCCCCCTCTAAAGACAAGTAGAATTTTCAAAGCCCCCTCCAACAGGCAAAACAAGAACATAAAGTTTGATGCCCCCCCCTGCCGACTCTAGCTCTTTATTAGAGAAACAAAAATAGATAATGGGGACCAATAGACAATTCCCATTATAGACTAATTTTTTATCTTAGCAAAAAAAGTATATTCCCGGATAGAGCATACTAAAATGAGTAAAATTGCAAATTTTAGTTGCACAATGTTATAACATGTGGAAAATATAACCTTCCAAAGTTCCGCATGCAATACAAAAGTATACCAAATTTGCAAACTTTGCAAGGCTATATTTTCTATATTTTACAACATTTCGCAACCAAACTCAGTTTGCAATTTTACTCATTTTAGTAAGCTCTTTCTAGCTGTAGTGATTTATTTGCATCTCTTTGCCTAGTTTTAAAATTAGTCTATAAATTTAAACGCCCCACAGTTTCTCCTAAATCCCCCTCTGTACAATAAATAATGAGCGGTCCCTTACTATACGTAACATTATAGATCGGAAATCTTCGGATTGCGACGGAAAATCACGAATTTTCCTATCAAAAATACTTTGACTAGTGAACGAAAAAAGGTCTAGTACATTTTTGCGAAATCTGCTGTTCACCAGGTGCGGCCAGAAAAGAACTCGGAAATAATTTTTCGAATGCGCCTAAAATTATTGATCAGCGCGGATAAAATTCTTACCTGTTGAAACAACAAGAAATAAGGATAGTGCACGATACTTAATTATCTAAACAACGTTTTGGAATTATAGTTGTTGGTATAGGCATGTGTGTGTAATCTGAAAAAGACCAGCACGAGTGACGTTTTCAAAGACGATCGATATTGCATGAGTCTGAAGCACGAGTGCAATTTGAAGACTTCGAAAAACTCATGATCACGAGTGTATATTTTTCCAAATTGAGCGAGAAACCATACTATTACTTATTAATAATAATAATATACATGCATGAAAAAATTATACAGAAGCATATTCGTGGTCACTTCCAGGCACGAAACACATGCGAAGTAAATAATTTACTTGTCCATTTAAATGACCCAGCAACTTGATACAAGATTTGTCAGCTGTCAAAATGTGTTTTTGTTTTGCTGTTTTCGAAGTATTTCGTATTGGCACTGTGTTTCTTTTTTGGCACTGTATTTTCAATCGGAGTGGAGAACATTTTTTATGTATATTATTAGGTTTGAAAAAGCGAGAAATTCCTGCATTCATGTATTTCAAAAGTTTTATAACATCACTTACATCTATATTTACCAGTTTTGCATTTTCGTTGTTTCTGTTGATTGGGCATCGACGTTCAGTTGATGGATCCATGTCATCTACCATTCCTTCATCTGGCAATTCAATCGTATATTGTCTTTGGTTGGATGATCTAGTTGTCTTCACTTCGCAATTGTCTTCTCTCCGTACAAGCTCGTAGGAAGCGGCTTGATGTAAAATTTCTTTTCCCTGAAGGATAAATAAACATTTATTTGTAACAGTTATTTTATCCAAAATTTTTGAATAGTTTTTCGGTTTTTAATAAGAAACGATTAAAAGGCATCCTTTTTCATTTTCTCTTACCTTGATAAAACTTCTGTTATTCTCATCTTGGCGATGTTTTAGGATCTGTTGGTTGTAGGTCTTCATCTGAAATGAAAGGATATTTCCCATCAGTAACAAAATAGATTGAATATTTCACTACACATGTTATAGAAACATTTACTTAGTATACTTTTAAAGATAGTAATGCTAAAATTTCATAAACGTCAGGGTGTAGCATTCACACAGAAATAAAGGAAGAACTGAGTAACAGTAGCGGATACCGGGAGGTGCAGGTGTAACAAAGTTGTAACAATAATTTCTTAACCACGAATTTTTCAGTTCTGAAGTTCATATTGGTACCTGATTTAGAGGAAGCCAATTAAATGCGTAGTTTACAAACTGGTTTGTGAATCTCATTATGAACTTTTGAACTTCGCAGCGAACTTGCTAACTTCGCAACGAACGAAGTTCGGAACATTTGTGATCAAAGTTTTATGGAATCGTCTGTAAAAATATTTAAATGATTGCATAAACATTGCACCAGCAAAACTTACTTCATTCACTGTATCTTTAAATCGTCGTTGCTTCTGTTTTGTCGGTTTCTGTTCTTCATTACTGTTGATGATCCATCATGCATGCTCCGCTCAATTTACAGTGAACCACCATAAAAAATGGGGGAAAATTCAGTTAACAAGCGCAACGATAGGACTTGGAAATGGACTTGCAACGCTAAATTTGACTTGAGTTTAAATAAAATAATACTAAAACATAAATAACAGTGACAAACCGTACATTTCCTATCATCTTTGGATAGTTGTAGCTTCGTTTGGTCGTCATTCTGTCGACACCTTCTACCATTTTCTCATCTGCTTGTCCCTCTCTGCTCTCGCTTTAATTGTGTCGTGCAGTTGTTGCCTTCATATCACTCTACCAAAAAAATATACAATAAAAATTTTAGGAAAGAATTTAAAAAGAATGGCAAGAGGAAATTTTACGAAGTAGGGCAGATTTTTTGAACAATTGTTACCTGTTGAAAAGCAACTAGTATCATAGGCAAACCAAAAAATATGTGTATTCACTTAAGATGCGTTAAAAACATTTAAAAATACGCAAAAATACTCGCATGATTACGTCATTGTATTGTTGTTTTGTATAATATCCTGAGGCTGGCAATTCTTTTATACAATACATTTACACACAATTTAATAATTAACAAATATAAAACATTTTCCATGTTGATATACAGTTATATCAACAAGAGTGGAATTGGGAAAACGAGAAATTGTATGGAAACACGACGCCCGAAGGGCGGAGTGTTTTCATACAATTTCGAGTTTTCCCAACTTCCACGAGTGTTGATATAACTATATATCAATACGGAAAAAATGTTTTATATTTTTTTTTATAATATAACAATGTCAAAAGCCCAAAGGTTAAGCAAAATTTCCGTGTTTACAAGCGGTGGAAAATTTCCCGTGTTGACATTGAGTTATATCTCGTGCTGTGCAAACTCCGGTTTTTCATCTCCGGCTCCGGCCGAATTACAGCTCTGGCTCCGGCCACATCATAAAATATTAAATAAATGTTTTACGATCAGAGAACATTTATTAATATTATTATTAATAACCCTTTTCGCGCTTCCTAATTATCAGATAACATAACTCAGGAAACAAAAAGTGAAAACACTTAACCACGCAGAAAATATCTATATGGAAACCAGCCTCGAAAAATCTTTCACACGAGGCATGACGCGAGGCATGACGCTAACACTCTCAGACTCCACAGCGCAATTGTTCGCACGCAAACAAAGTACTCTGTCATTTTCAAAAGGTTGATATTTATTTGTTTTGTACTTTTTCGTTATCTACAAGGCATGAATACACAGA